>JARGCV010000082.1:4725000-4845425 GCA_034064705.1 Bothrops alternatus | reverse complement strand
GTAGTGGGGTGCCCCAGGGCTCTCTTCTAGGCCCAGTGCCCTTCAATAACTTCATCAACGATTTGGACAAGGGGATAGATGGGGAATTCATCAAATTTGGAGAGGACACCAAGCTGGCAGAAATAGCCAACACTCCAGAAGACAGGCTTAAGATACAGAAGGATCTTGATAGTCTTGAACATTGGGCGCTATCTAACAAAATGAAATTTAATGGTGAAAATGGTAAGGTTCTACATTTAGGCAAGAAAAACCAAATGCACAGGTATAGAATAGGTGGTACCTTGCTCAATAGTACCTCCCTCCGAGAGGGATCTCGGAGTCCTAGTGGACAATCACTTAAATATGAGCCAGCTGTGTGTTGCAGCTGCCAAAAAAGCCAACACAGTGCTGGGCTGCATGAACAGAGGGATAGAATCAAGATCACGTGAAGTGTTAATACCACTTTACAATGCCTTGGTAAGGCCACACTTGGAATACTGCATCCTGTTTTGGTCACCACAATATAAAAAAGATGTTGAGACTCTAGAAAGAGTACAGAGAAGAGCAACAAAGATGATTAGGGGACTGGAGGCTAAAGCATATAAGGAACGGCTGCTGGAATTGGGTATGTCTGGTTTAATGAAGAGAAGGACGAGGGGGGACATGATTGATTGATTGATTTATTTATTTATTTATTTATTTATTTATTTATTTATTTATTTATTCGATTTCTATGCCGCCCTATTCCGGAGAACTCAGGGCGGCTCACAACATGATAGCAGTGTTCCAATATCTCAGAGGTTGCCCCAAAGAAGAGGGAGTCAAGCTATTCTCCAAAGCACCTGAAGGCAGGACAAGAAGCAACAGATGGAAACTAATCAAGGAGAGAAGCAACCTAGAACTAAGGAGAAACTTCCTGACAGTTAGGACAATTAACCAGTGGAACAACCTGCCTCCAGAAGCGGTGAATGCTCCAACACTGGAAGTTTTTAAGAAGAGACTGGACAGCCATTTGTCTGAAATGGTATAGGGTTTCCTGCCTGAGCAGGGGGTTGCACTAGATGACCTCCAAGATCCCTTCCAATTTTATTATTATTACTAATTTAACACCTGCAGCGATTCACTTACCAACTGTGGCAAGAAAGTTCGTAAAATGGGGCAAAACAAAAGACTCACTTAACAACAGAAATTTTGGGCTCAGTTGTGGTCTAAAGTCAAGGAGTACCTATATAAGTCAAGCCTTCCTTAGATTGATGCCTTCAAGTGTGAGTTCTTAGGACCATAACATCCAGAACATGGTTTTAAACTTTGAGCCATGTTGGCTGGTCTTGTGGATGTTCTTATTTCTTACCAATGGCTCCTTCTGGAAATATTAAATTGGGAAAACCAAACCCAGCTTAGTCTTGAAGAATGGTTTCCTCTCACTTCAATGTCTTCCTGCCTTAAATAAAAAAAAATTCATGAGAATTCCCATCTTTGCTTCTTATTCCCAGATCTTCACCCCTTTTCTTCAAGATTTATCTTGTCATGTGTTCTTTCTGAACATTATGGATTCCCTGCTAAAAATGGCCCAAGCCTTTCGTTTTACAATTAATTTTAATTTGTACAGTCCATAAAGGTCCACACAATCGACTATATTTTACTTGAGAGACAGATTACACAGAAACACACAATACTTCTACGGTAGCGATGGTGTTACGTCAACTTTCGTGTTCCCAGAGCACCGTCTAGTGGCAGAAAACCCTCTTTACTAAGTGAATGGAAAACAGGGCCACGGCAGAGATCTGATTTGAAGGAGATTCTATCAAATCACTCAGCTGGTTACAGGTAGTCCTCAACTTATGACCACAATTAACAGAATAACAGAATTGGAAGGGACCTTTGAGGTCTTCTAGTCCAACCCCTGCTCAACCAGGAAACCCTATGCCATTTCAGACAAATGGATATCCAATCTCTTCTTAAAGACTGCCAGTGTTGGAGAACCCACAACTTCTGGAAGCAAATTGTTCCACTGATTAATTGTTCTAACTGTTAGAAAATTCCTCCTTAGTTCTAGTTGCTTCTCTCCTTGATTAGTTTCCATCCATTGTTTCTTCTCCTGCCTTCAGGTGCTTTGGAGAATCGGTTGAACCCCCTCTTCTTTGTGGTAGATCCTCAAATATTGGAACCCTGAGCACAAAATTTGAGCCCAATTGAACCCAAAATTTCTGTTGCTAAATGAGTTTTGCCCCATTGTACGACCTTTCTTGCCATACCTGTTAAGTGAATCACTGCAATTGTTAAGTTAGCAACACAGTTGTTAAGTGAATCTGGCTTCCCCATTGATTTTGCTTGTCAGAAAGTCACAAAGATGATCACATGACCCCGGGACACTGCAACCGTCATAAACATGAGTCAATTGCCAAATGTCTGAATTTCGATCAGATGACCATTGGGATCCTGCAACTGTCATAAATGTGAAAAACAGTCTTAAGACACTTAGTAACTTCGAGCAGTCGAAGTTGAGGATTGTTAAGTTGAGGATTACCTGTAACATCACAAATGAAGGCAAATACTGATAGTCCTTGACTTACAATGGATCATTTAGTGACCAAAGTTGTGACATGACCATTGTCTCACTTAAAACGGTTGCAGCATTGCCATGGTCACATAATCAAAATCTGGATGCTAGGCAACTGATTCATATTTATGACACTTGTAGTGTCCCGGGGTCAGGTGATCCCCTTTTGAAATCTTACAAGCAAAGTCAATGAGTAAGGCAGATTCACTTAACAACCATGTTACTAACTTAACAACTGCAATGATTCACTTAACAACAAATCATGCATGGGAAAGAAAAGGTGGATAGAGAAAAATTCTTTTCTCTATCACACAATACCAGGACAAGGGGGCACTCCCTAAAGCTCATAGCTAAGAAAGTGAGGACAAATAAAGGGAAATATTTCTTCACCCAGAGGGTCGTTGATTTATGAATTCACTTCCAGAAAGGGTCGTGACAGCTGTCAGCCTTGACAGCTTCAAGGCAGGGCTAGATAGATTCATGGATGCAAAGTGTATCGGTGGTTATTAAAACGGATGTCCATGTGCCGCCTCTATGTTGGTTGAGGCAGGCAGGATTCCCTTGGGTACCATTTGTTTGGGGGTCAAGGGAAAGGGAGGGTTTTGCCTTCTCTTTCTGCTCAAGATCCCCATGTACAATTGGTGGGCCACTGTGTGACACAGAATGCTGGACTCGATGGGCTTTGGCCTGATTCAGCATGGCTCTTCTTATGTTCTTATGTTCTTAACTATGGCAAGAAAGGTTGTCAAATGGGGCAAAATTCACTTGACAAATGTTTCACTTCGCAACAGAAAGTTTGGTCTCCATTGTGGTAATAGGTCAAAGACTACCTGTATACCTGTCCCAGGATGTTGCAGGATCCAATCTGGGTCAGTCACTGGGACCAGATGTTTCATCTTCTGAACTTTCGGGCCTGTGCTTGTTCCCAGACTGGATACCTGTAACACTGTTGATCAGGTTTCAACTCCAATCGAATCGTCTAACAGCATTGAATGCCCCCCCTCCCAAATTATTCAGGGTATGATTTAGAAAATTGAACAGGATAAGATTGACATTCCAAATCAAATCAGAGATTTGAATCAGACCAGAGCTGAAAGCATCTTTTAACTACAAGAATGTGGCAAGAAATAATGGCATTATAATCAGAGGGGTCTCATCAAAGGAGCTGAACATTCGCAATCTACCACAGAACTCAACGAGAGAGAGAGAGAGAGAGAGAGAGAGAGAGAGAGAGAGAGAGAGAGAGAGAGAGAGAGAGAGAGAGAGAGAGAGAGAGAGAGAGAGGGAGGGAGGGAGGGAGGGAGGGAGGGAGGGAGGGGGAGAGAGAGAGAGGGAGGGAGGGAGGGAAGGGAGAGAGAGAGAGAGGGAGGGAGGGAGGGAGAGAGAGAGAGAGGGAGGGAGGGAGGGAGGGAGGGAGAGAGGGAGGGAGGGAGAGAGAGAGAGAGAGAGAGAGGGAGGGAGGGGAGAGAGGGGGGGAGAAGTTCTGTGATGATGGGCTCCAGTACAAGCTTGGAAGAATAAAGCTTTGGTAAATACTGATACTCCTTGACTTACAATGGATCATTTAGTGACCAAAGTTACAATAGCATTGAAAAAAGTGACTTATGACCATTGTCTCACTTAAAACGGTTGCAGCATTGCCATGGTCACATAATCAAAATCTGGATGCTAGGCAACTGATTCATACTTATGACACTTGTAGTGTCCCGGGGTCAGGTGATCCCCTTTTGAAATCTTACAAGCAAAGTCAATGAGTAAGGCAGATTCACTTAACAACCATGTTACTAACTTAACAACTGCAATGATTCACTTAACAACAAATCATGCATGGGAAAGAAAAGGTGGATAGAGAAAAAATCTTTTCTCTATCACACAATACCAGGACAAGGGGGCACTCCCTAAAGCTCATAGCTAAGAAAGTGAGGACAAATAAAGGGAAATATTTCTTCACCCAGAGGATCATTGGTTTATGGAATTCACTTCCAGAAGAGGTCATGACAGCTGTCAGCCTTGACAGCTTCAAGGCAGGGCTAGATAGATTCATGGATGCAAAGTGTATTGGTGGTTATTAAAACGGATGTCCATGTGCCGCCTCTATGTTGGTAGAGGCAGGCAGGATTCCCTTGAGTACCATTTGTTGGGGGTCAAGGGAAAAGGAGGGTTTTGCCTTCTCTTTCTGCTCAAGATCCCCATGTACAATTGGTGGGCCACTGTGTGACACAGAATGCTGGACTCGATGGGCTTTGGCCTGATTCAGCATGGCTCTTCTTATGTTCTTATGTTCTTAACTATGGCAAGAAAGGTTGTCAAATGGGGCAAAATTCACTTGACAAATGTTTCACTTCGCAACAGAAAGTTTGGTCTCCATTGTGGTAATAGGTCAAAGACTACCTGTATACCTGTCCCAGGATGTTGCAGGATCCAATCTGGGTCAGTCACTGGGACCAGATGTTTCATCTTCTGAACTTTCGGGCCTGTGCTTGTTCCCAGACTGGATACCTGTAACACTGTTGATCAGGTTTTCAACTCCAATCGAATCGTCTAACAGCATTGAATGCCCCCCCTCCCAAATTATTCAGGGTATGATTTAGAAAATTGAACAGGATAAGATTGACATTCCAAATCAAATCAGAGATTTGAATCAGACCAGAGCTGAAAGCATCTTTTAACTACAAGAATGTGGCAAGAAATAATGGCATTATAATCAGAGGGGTCTCATCAAAGGAGCTGAACATTCGCAATCTACCACAGAACTCAACGAGAGAGAGAGAGAGAGAGAGAGAGAGAGAGAGAGAGAGAGAGAGGGAGGGAGGGAGGGAGGGAGGGAGGGAGGGAGGGAGGGAGGGAGGGGGAGAGAGAGAGAGAGAGAGAGAGAGAGAGAGAGAGAGAGAGAGAGAGAGAGAGAGAGAGAGAGAGAGAGAGAGAGAGAGAGAGAGAAGGAGAAGATTTGTACTTTCAGACCTGCAAGATTCTGTTAATGTAGCCTTCCAATAAAGCAGAATTAGCTCAACCGGTCATGTTTCCTGTCTGGTCTATGGGGAAGGCTGACAACTCCTGACCTTTTGTGAGCTCACTGAAATATGCTTATTCCAACAGGCCACAGAATGCTGTAGCCATTCTCTTTGGTGAGAAATGTAGAGAGGCTTATTATTTCTCTTGTTATGCTGAATTTTGTCTTTAACCTAAACTTACAAAGATTGGGAGATTTACCTCTGGCATAGTTAGCTTTAATTGGAGCAGAGCTAATCCCTGTAAATGAATGAAAGAATAAATAATCTGATATAATTTCAGTGAAGTTGAGATTCATGGATACATGTCATTAACACAGTAGATGATAGTTTTTAGTATGGATAGGGTAGAGTAGAGTAGAGTAGAGTAGAGTAGAGTAGAGTAGAGTAGAGTAGAGTAGAGTAGAGTAGAGTAGAGTAGAGTAGAGTAGAATAGAATAGAATAGAATAGAATAGAATAGAATAGAATAGAATAGAATAGAATAGAATAGAATAGAATAGAATAGAATAGAATAGAATAGAATAGAATAGAATAGAATAGAATAGAATAGAATAGAATAGAATAGAATAGAATTCTTTATTGGACAAGTGTGACTGGACACACAAGGAATTTGTCTCTGGTGCATAAGCTCTCAGAGTACATACAAACAATAAAGTGATAGGTCATAGGTCATAAATCATAGTGATAATCATAAGATACAAGCAACAAGTGACAAATCATGTTGTATCATATTATAAATAAATAATATAAATAATATATTATAAATAAATCAGATTACTCTACTATCCTACTACAAATGGCAGTTCAGTAGCAATTTCTAAAAGGAGGTGGGGTGACACCCAAAATTTTGCAAGGTTGCACACATCTCTGGGGTTTCAAGAGGCCCAGCGTTCCCTGCAGGGCAGGATTGAAATAGCGAGAAGGACTGGCAAAGCAACAGATACGAATCACTATTAGCCAACGCTAAGGCAGGATCATCCTGCCCATCTAGCAGTTCAAAACCATGCAAATGCAAGTAGATAAATTCAGCAGGAAGGTAAGAGTGTTCCATGTGCCTTGACATATAGTCATTCTGGCCACAAGACAATGGAAGATCTTCAGACAAGGCTGGTTCCCTTGGCTAAAAACAGAGATGAGCACCACCCTCCAGAGCAGACATGTTAAACTCGCGATGTCACGTGACATTGTGCAACATATCAGGACAGTTTTGCCCTTGCCAGCAATGGGGTGGGCGTGGCTTCCGGATAATGCATCCGGCCTGCGGGCTGGCAGTTTGACCCCTGCTCTAGAGTCAGACAAGAATGGATAAGGGAAGGCTTTACCTTTAAGACTGGATCAAGCTAAGAATCAATGCTAAGACTGGATGAGGGGTGACACAATAGCAGTCTTCCCATAGTTGTCACAGAAAAGAGAGGATCAACCTATTGTCCAAAGCACTTGAGGGCAGGACAAGAACTTTCAAAGAGATATGCAACTTAGAATTAAGGAGAAATTTCCTAACAGTGAGAACAGTTAACCAGTGGAAGGACTTACCTTCAGAAGTTGTGGGAGCTCCATCACTGTAGGTTTTTAAGAAGAGATTGGCCAGCCATTTGTCTGGAATGGTATAGAGTTTCCTGCCTGAGCAGTTAGAAGATTCCTTCCAACTCTGTTATTCTGTTATTCAGATCAGCTGTGGAACAGGCCGAGATGTTATAATTGTGAGACTATTGTGTCATGTGGGGTTGGTGCAGAAAGTAAAAGGGGAGTGGACAATTTCATGGAGGACTAGGTCAATCTGTTTGCTATCTTGGTTAAACGCCAGCCACAGATACCGTTGGTGGAAGCAGGATTATGTCAGGGGTCTTCAAACTTGGTCCTTTTATGACTTGTGGACTTCAACTCCCAGAATTCCTCAGCCAGCGTGCCTGGCTGAGGAATTCTGGGAGTTGAAGTCCACAAGTCATAAAAGGGCCAAGTTTGAAGACCCCTGGATTATGTCATCCCCTTCATGGTCTGATTCAGCTGCAACGAAGGCTGTTCCAGGCACACACACACACACACACCCCAAAAAAATCCTCCTGGAATCTCTGCACTTGACCAAAGTGTGCTGTTCAAAAGTAGCAAGACCTGAACTCAACAACAAGGTTTGACCACAACTGTGCCTACTCATTGGACAGAGCACATAAGGCCCCATAGGAACACTTGGTCTTTGCTAGAAGCACCTTTCCAACATCTGGGCTTATCTATTGTGATGCTTAGAATCTAGTTATTTATGACCTCAGCTTATTGGCTGAGCATATCTCTCCCTTGACCTGGCATTGTAAATCTTCCATTTGACTTGGGACTGATTGACTTGGAAACTTGCCCTGCTCAGCTAAGTTTTATCTTCATTTGTTGTTTCCTGCTGCCTTATATTTGGGGTTTACAGAAGCAACTCTCCCTCTTATCACTGCATCTGGCTTCTGAAGAGGCATGAAACAAGCCATGATGTGAACACTTATCATCCTTTTGACATATTTGCAAACTTCCAGGATACATCTGGTTGACCACCGGGTGTATCTATAAAGTATGGTCCAAAAGGTCAATTTAGCCACAATGGCAGAGCTTTAATTGTACCCACCTAGTCTTCTTCTACATTTTTTTATTCTTATTGTTTTTTCCTTTTTTGTCATGGCGCTCCCATGTAACACCGCTCCTGCGCGAGCTGCACTGGTTGCCGGTGGTCTTCCAGGTGCAGTTCAAGGTGTTAGTGACCACCTTTAAAGCGCTCCATGGCATCGGACCCGGATACTTACAGGACCGCTTACTGCTAGCAAATACCTCCCGCCGTCCGGTACGCTCCCACAGAGAGGGCCTCCTCGGGATGCCGTCGGCCAGACAATGTCGGCTGGCGACCCCCAGGGGGAGAGCCTTCTCTGTGGGAGCTCCCACGCTATGGAACGAGCTCCCCCCCCCCGAACTCCGTACGATGACAGACTTACGCACCTTCCGTCGGGAACTGAAAACGTTCCTTTTTCGACAGGCCGGCCTGGCATAGAAGCTCCGGTTCCAGCAAGGTTAAAATGTTTTAGGGGGATTGAGTAATTTTATGATTCGTATATATTGGGTTTTATATGGGGATTTTATGGCCTAATTTGTTTAATTCATTTTTAATTATTCTAATTTTGTATATTTATATGTTTTTTAAATTTTAAGGCTGTACACCGCCCCGAGTCCTTCGGGAGAGAGGCAGTATAGAAATTTAATAATAATAATAATAATAATAATAATAATAATAATAATAATAATAATAATAAATCTTAATACACGGTGTTGTTTGAGTACATTGGCATTTGTATAATATCCTTGAAAATTATTTAAGACTATTGCTATGTCTGGATCGTTTGGAATATTGAAAAAACGAGAAAGAAGATATATTCTGTTCATTACAATTGAGGGTGTCAATATTACAAGCATAGAACTATGCAGCTTTTTCATCCAAGGTTAACATTGAAAAAAAAAGCACATCTGAATACAACTCCCATCAAAATAATTGTTGTATAAGAGAGGTTCAGTCTTAAGTAATTATTAGAGTCTCCGTTAGACTGTCACTTTCTGTGTTTGTGTTTTCTTCCACGAAGTTGTGGCCGATTCTTGGCCAAGATTTTCAGAAGTGGTTTGCCATTGCCTCCGTCCTAGGGCTGAGAGTGAATGACTGGACAATATCACTCACCTGACTTTGCGCCTAAGATGGAACTAGAACTCAGTCTCCTGTTTGTAGCCTGATGCCTTAATCCAGCGGTTCTCAACCTATGGGTCGCGACCCCATTTGGGGTCAAACGACCGTTTCGCGGGGGTCGGCGGACACCGTGGTCCGCCATTTTGGTTTTTTTCATCACGCGCGTGCCGCGCATGCGCGTATCGGCCTGTCGCGGTCCGCCATTTTGTTTTGTTTTGTTTTTTTGTCGCGCGCGCACCACGCATGCACAATTCGGGCCATCGTGCGCGCGCCACGCATATGCAGATCGGCCCGTCGCGGTCCGCCATTTTGGTTTTTTTTGGTTTTTTTTGTTTTTTTTGTCGCGCACGCCGCACATGCGCGGATTGGCCCATCGCGGTCCACCATTTTGTTTTTTCCCTCGTCGCGCCCGCACCACGCATGCGCAGTTTGGGCCATTGCACACGTGTGGGCACGCGTGCGCACGGGTCGGGGTCAAACCGCGCATGGGCGGCGCAAGTGGGGTCTCAACCTGAAAAAGGTTGAGAACCCCTGCCTTAATCATTACATCAAAGTGGCTCTTTCTATATATTATACATATTAATAAAAGGACAAAATAAGTGAACATAGCAAATGGAACAAGAATTAATTACCAAAAGGAAATAAAGAGGAAAAGGAAAATAATTATTTTTTAAAAATTATTTTTTTAAGTTCACTTAGAGACACTCTTGCTGGCTACTGTGGTACACAGACTATAGGGCCTAAGACAGTCTTAGGCTTTTCTGATGCTCTTTAAAAAAATTTTTTAAAAAAAATCTTACAATCTTTCTAAAAACATTCTGAACCCCCCCCCAACACTGATTTACAATTATTCCAAAGCAAAAGAAGAAAAAGAAATTTTGACCTGATTGCAATTATGATACCATTTGCTGTTTTATGTATAGCTGTATCAGGATGTAAGTGTGGGCAAGATCTGGAAACATACCATCATTCTTCAAAAGAATATATACAGTATTCATTTTAGACAGATGAAAAAATCCCTTTCTGATCAAACCACATTTAGTGAACAGAGACTATGATTTCTAATTTGTTGAGACTCTAGCAAGAGTACAGAGAAGAGCAACAATTAGGGGACTGGAGACTAAAACATATAAGGAACGGTTGCTGGAATTGGGTATGTCTAGTTTAACGAAGAGAAGGGCGAGGGGGGACATGATAGCAGTGTTCCAATATCTCAGGGGCTGCCACAAAGAAGAGGGAGTCAAGCTATTCTCCATCTGAAGGCAAAATAAGCATCTGAAGGCAAAATAAGAAGCAAGGGATGGAAACTAAACAAAGAGAGAAGCAACCTAGAACTAAAAAGAAACTTCCTGACAGTTACAGTAGAACAATTAACCAGTGGAACAACCTGCCTCCAGAAACGGTGAATGCTCCAACACTGGAAGTCTTTAAGAAGAATTGAACAACCATTTGTCTGAAATGGTATAGGGTTTCCTGCCTGAGTAGGGGGTTGGACTAGATGACCTCCAAGGTCCCTTCCAACTGTAATTATTATGGATCATCGCACAGTCAGCCAAGATGTTCAGACTGGATTTGGCATTTTGTCTAACTATCAAGTCCTTACTCAGGACCTGGGATAGGCAGATGTGGATGTTTGATGGTATTACAGATATCGTCACAGGATGGAAACAGTTCCTAGTAAGGCCGCCTTTTGCAATTGACTAATAGTGAATTTGTCAATGCCAATGGTGTCCAAGTGGTGCTCCAGTTGTTTTGGGATTGCACCCAAGGCGTCTATTACTATTGGTACTACCCTTGCTTGCTTTTGCCACAGTCTTTCTATTTCTATTTGTAGGTCTTTGTATTTTGTTATTTTCTCCAGTTCTTTCTCGTCTATTCTGCTGTCTCCAGGCACTGCCACGTCCACTATCCAGACTTTTTTGTCTTTCTTATCGACAATTGTTGCTGTCTTCTCAATTTTGACTTTATATGCATTTGTCCTTAAGGCTTGGTCTTGTGCAGCCAGAATTAGTCCCTCGGTCTCTTTCTTCAACTTTCCTGCTCTTAGCCATTGCCAGGTCTTGTTATTATCTGCTTTCCCAGCTATTTTTTTTAATGTACTGGCCATGTAGTACTTTGTTGTTGTTATTGTTATTGTTATTATTATTATTATTATTATTATTATTATTATTATTATTATTATTATTATTATTATTATTAATGTTCATATATATATTAGAGACGTCACTATAGCTTCTTAAAAATAAGCATCTGCTGTGGAGCAATGCAAGCAGTCCTCAAGTTACAATAGTTCATTTAGTGACTGTTTAAAGTTACAATAGCACTGAAAAAAGTGACTTATGACCATTTGTCACACTTACGACCATAGCAAGGTCACGTGAGCAAAATTCAGAAGCTTGGCAACTGGCTCACATCTACAACGATTGCAGTGTCATAAATATATTGCAGTGGGCTCATGTGATTCTCTTTCGTGACCTACTGACAAACAAAGACAGCGGGGAAGCGAGATTCACTTAACAATTGTGTTACTAACCTAACAATTGCAGCGATTCGCTTAACAATTCTGGTAAGAAAGGGCGTGAAATGAGACAAAGCTCACTTAGAAACAAAAATGTTGGGCTCAATTATGGTCGTACGTTGAGGACTACCTGTACTCCTTGCCAAATAGAAAAGCCTATTCTGAAATTAACCAGGAATGAGTTCATACACTTTCAAACTTCCCCTAACATAAAAAAGGATACCGATGGGGTTTATTTCTTTTTTGCTTGCAGGTGTCTGTGTGAAGGGTGTGTATGAGATCTCTACCAATGAATTTTTTAAATAATGTTCTAGATGCACCCAGCTAGCACGGTAGGTCCCTTTAAAAAAAAAAAAAAAGAAAATTGAACCTACACAGATTCTTGCAACCTGAAGTTTACGGTTTTTCCAATTTTGGAAAATGATTGTGACAACAGCACCCTCTTGTGTTTTCTGAAGGTATCTAACAAGGTACAAACCATAACAAAAGAAAGAACGGGGGGGGGGGTTGGACAACACAACAGTATTAAGTCCTCGACTTACAATCACAACTGAGCCCAAAATTTCTGTTACTAAGCAACACAGTTATTGAATTTTGCCCCATTTTACAACCTTTCTTGCCACAGTTGTTAAGTAAATTAAGTACAGGCAGTTAAGCAGTTAAGTACAGGCAGTCCTTGACTTATACAATGATTTGTTTAGAGACTATTAGAAGTTACAAAAGCACTAAAAAAGGTGACTTATGACCATTTTTCACACTTATGACTGTTGCAGCATCCCCATGGTCACATGAGTACAGTAGAATAGAATAGAGCAGAGCAGAGCAGAGCAGAACAGAGCAGAGCAGAACAGAGCAGAACAGAACAGAACAGAACAGAATAGAATAACAGAGTTTGAATGGACCTTGGAGGTCATCTAGTCCAACCTCCTGCTCAGGCAGGAAACCCCTATGCCATTTCAGACAAATGGCTGTCCAATCTCTTCTTAAAAACTTCCAGTGTTGGAGCACCCACAACTTCTGGAGGCATGTTAAGGTTGAGAAACATTCTGTTAGAGAAAGCAACAGATGTCCTTGTTTTGATAGATCAGGAGTCTTCAAACTTGGCCCTTTTATGACTTGTGGACTTCAACTCCCAGAATTCCTCAGCCAGTGTGCCTGGCAGAGGAATTCTGGGAGTTGAAGTCCACAAGTCATAAAAGGGCCAAGTTTGAAGACTCCTGTGATAGATCAATGAGTGATTACAAAGTTTTCAAGTTTATCATTATGGTAACAAGCCTACAACTGGAGTTTATGAAAGTGATTAAGTTATGAAAATGGTGGCCTTCCAGATGCTCCTAATTAAATTTCTTCCATTTTTCTTTTATAGGTGGACTTACTGGGGCTGGGGTTCAGCAACTTCTAAGAACAATAGTTGCCCTTGGAGAGGTCAAAGAACAAAGGAGAGAAAAAAGGAGAAGCAGAAAATACATTTCCTTTCTTTGGATGGGGAATCTCTCTCATTCACACCAGGTTAAATGGTAACATCACTTGGTGACATTTTTAATGCAAAGCTAATACATTTCATTTCAGCTGGCTTGCAAATATCTTACTAACAATTTTCTAAAGTAAAAGTTGTCAGGCATTTGGGTGCGTTGGTGAATGGAGTGGACACCTACTTTTTCATATCCTAGAAATCAGAAGCTGTTCTGCCCAATGCTGGTGAGGAATTTAAAACATTAAAAAGTTACTTTTTAGATCTGAAGCCTGAGTGTGCAGATAATCATAAAGGGGGACTATCCTCATAGTTGAAGATGATCCATGTCTCTTAAAGAGATTCTTTCTTTCCTTTCCTTTTTGCTTTCTTTTTCTTTCTTTCCTTTTCTTTCTCTTCCTCTCTCTTCCCTTTCTTTCTTTTTCTTTCTTTCTCTACTTTCTTTCTCTCCATTTTTTCTCTTGTTTTTCTTTGTTTCTACCTTTTTGTTTTTCTACTTTCCTTTCCATCTCTTTCTTTCTTTCCTTCTTTCCATCTCTTTCTTTCCATCTCTCTCTCTCTCTCTCTCTCTCTCTCTCTCTCTCTCTCTCTCTCTCTCTCTCTCTCTCTCTCTCTCTCTCTCTCTCTCTCTCTCTCTCTCTCTCTCTCTCTCTCTCTCGATACAGCCAAGGATGTCCATAGGATATGGTTAAAAAAGTAAAGATGGCATTTAATAGTTTGGTAGAAGCTCTGCTTGTTTTTCTTTTTAATCTCCTTCACATTGCTCATTCACAATCCAGTACACAGAGGAAAGTAAAACTGAGAAACTCCTCCTAAGGGTTGGAACTGCTTCTGGTACCGGCTGGGTGGGGCCTGTGGTGAATTAAAACCCAGCCCAAGTCAAAGGGTGGAGTATGAAAGAGTGGTTTCACACAGACTGGAGTGTGAAAGAGTGGTTTGTCTGTGTCTCTTTAGGCAGTTTTATTTTATATACATTCTTCCGGAAGCTACACCACTTCCATTTCCCCTTGTTGTTCTCATGGTTTTGACGGTATTTTGCTCAGCAGAATCACTGCTGCCAGGATTTTGAATGGACATCAACATTTTTATTCAAAAAAGAGTTATGCTTTTATTTTTATTTTATTTATTTTATCAAATTTCTATGCCGCCCCTCTCCTAAGACTCGGGGTGGCTCACAACAACAATACAGCTACATATAAAAATTAATAATAATGATAACATCCAATCCAAAGATCCATACATACAACATGCAAACACAATCAAATACACAATCAACGACGGAAGCACATTCCTCGGCCCGGGGGCAGAACAGAGTTCATACCCCCCCAAGCCTGTCGGCATAAATAGGTCTTCAAAAGTTTCCGGAAAGCTAGGAGGGAGGAGGCAGTACGAACCTCTGAGGGAAGCTGATTCCAGAGGGCTGGGGCAGCAATGGAGAAGGCCCTTGTCCTAGGACCCATCAGATGACATTGCCTGATGGACGGGACCCGTAGGAGGCCAGTCCTATGCGCCCTGACCGTATTACTGCTAACGTTCAAAGGAATTTGCAGTCAATGTAAATTTCACTTCTACAGCTTGAAGGTTGATGAGGATCAGTACCAATCTTTCCATCCTGATCCCCCACCACCAGCCTTGTACAAGTTCCATCTACTGAGCCAAGTTTAAGTTTTGATATTAAATTACTGTTCCAGCAGAGGGCAGCACTAGCCCACCTTCCTTGAAATTAAAAAGCTGAAGCATGATCTAAGTTCGATAATATTATATATTATTAGTCTGAATGCAGGTATTCCTCGACTTAATGATCAAAATTGAACCGAAAATTTCTGTTCCTAAGCAAGACAGTTGTTAAGTGAGTTTTGCCCCCTTTTATGACCTTTCACACCATAGTTGTTAACTGAATATTGCATCCAGTTTTGGTCACCACAACATGAAAAAGATGTTGAGACTCTGGAAAGAGTGCAGAGAAGCGCAACAAGAGTGATTAGGGGGCTGGAGGCTAAAACATATGAAGAACAGATATAGGAATTGAGTACAGGCAGTCCTTGATTTACAACAATTTGTTTAGTGACCATTCAAAGTTATGACCATTTGTCATGCCTACGACCTTTGTAGCACCCCCATGATCATGTGATCAAAATTCAGATGCTTGGCAATTGGTTCATACTTATGACTCTTGCTATGTCTCAAGGTCATTTGATCCCCTATTGCAGGGGTCTTCAAACTTGGCCCTTTTATGACTTGTGAACTTCAACTCCCAGAATTTCTCAGCCAGGCATGCTGGCTCAGGAATTCTGGAAGTTGAAGTATAGGGTCTCCTGCTTAAGCAGGGGGTTAGACTAGAAGATCTTCAAACTCCCTTCCAACTCAATTATTCTATGTTCAATGAATCACTGCAGCTGTTAAGTTAGTAACATGGTTGTTAAGTGAATCTGGCTTCCCCATTGAATTTGCTTGTCAGAAATTCGCAAAAGTTCGCGTGACCCCGGAATATTACGACTGTCCATAAATACCTGCCAAGCATCCAAATTTTGATCACGTGACCACAGGGATGCTATAAACAGTCACAAGCCGAATCGCGCATCCGCGGCGCGCGCACAACGGCCGAGGGAAAATGGGAAAAAAATGGGGGGGAAAATGGTGGACTGCCATGTTTGGCGACCCCCGTGAAACGGTTGTTTGACCCCAAATGGGGTCGCGACCCACAGGTTGAGAACCGCTGAGCTACATGGAGTGGCTAAACTGGTGTTTATCAACTTTGGCAGCTTGAAGATCTGTAGACTTCGATTCCCAGAATTCCCCAGCCAGCCATGCTGGCTGGGGAATTCTGGGAATCGAAGTCCACAGTTTTTCAAGTTGCCAAGATTGTCCCAAAGGTGCTTTTTCAAAAGGCAACTGGACTTTGTTTTTCCTTGAAGACATTTCCACTTCTCATCTAAGAAGCTTTTTCCATTCTGACTGGTCTGAAGTCAGAACTGAAGAAGCTTCTTGGATGAGAAGTGAAATGTCTTCAAGAAAAAACAAAGTCCAGTTGCCTTTTGAAAAAGCTCCTTTGGGACAATCGTGACCTGGATGACTGAGAATCTCCACAGACATTCAGCCAAGGTTGAGAAACAGTGGGTTATACTGACACAGGATTTAAGCTATGTTAAAGCAGAGAAAAGAGAAGGAAAATCAGAACATGGTTTGTTTTCAAGATGCAGGCTGTATGTGAGGCAGTTTCCTGTCAATTAACACCTGCAATGTGTTAAAATTCCATTCTGTTTGTTATGGCCTTCAGAGTCAGCCTGAAAGCTTTTGATGTATGTAGGTTCAACAATATCTACCTCAACTGATTGTAAAGTTTCTTATTTCCAAAATAACTGCTTCGCTGAGCTTTCAGAGAAGCTATTTTGGAAACAAAAAACATGTCTCAGCTAATGATGCTGTCCCACTTTCCAAAAACAGTCCCTTTAAACTTTGCTGCGGAACATCCTGGAAGCTTGAAATATTGTGATATTACAGGTTGTCCTCAAGTTACAATCACAACGGAGTCCAAAAATGTATGTTGCTAAGTGAGACAGTTAAGTCAATTTTGCCCCATTTTACAACCTGCCTTGCCACAGTTGTTAAGCAAATCACAGCAGGTGTTAAGATAGTAGCACGGTTGTTAAGTGAATAATCTGGCTTCCCCATTGACTTTGATTGTCAGAAGGTCACAAAAGGGGATCACATGACCCCAGGACACAGCAACGATCCTAAGCATGAGCCAGTTGCCAAGCATCCAAATTTTGATCAGGTGACCCTGGGGATGCTGCAACATTTGCAAGTGTGAAAAATGGTCAAAAGCCACTTTTTTTCAACGCCGTTGTAACTTTGAACTGTTGTAAGTCGAGGACTATCTGTACTTCGTTTGGTGTCCTAATGTCAAAACTGTATCCATTCATTCCTTTCCACAATGTTTCTCCTACATTGAGAATCCAGAGGGGCACTGCCGGCAGATGATGTCAGAGAAAGAGCGTCTGAAGATCCCTTTTGTGTAAAATTATTTTTTGTGTGTGTGTGTCAATCTTTTTTAGTAATTTTTTTTTCATCAACATATGTTAATTTTTCCAATCAACAAGTTGTCTGGAGTTTGCTAAGCTAATACATCTTCCATTCCTAACCCTTCATTTTTTTCTCTAACCAAGAATAAAATAAATTCCAAATTTGATAGTAGTCTGTATCTTCTTTGTCTTTCAACCTCATAGTTAGTCTGTCCATCTCTGCACATTCCAATATTTTCCTGATTATTTCTTCCTCTGATGGCAATCCTTCATTCTTCCAGTATTGTGCAAAAATTATTCTCGCTGCTGTGGTGATGTGTAAAATTAAATATAATTTCTGCTTATTAATCTTTTCGGACATAATGCCTACTAAAAAAAGTTCAGGTTTAAAATCCACTTGTTCGCCCAATATTTTTTCTAACCACATATGTATGTTTTTCCAATAGGCCTTTGCCTTTTGTGTAAAATTATTGAGGCCTGTGATGATGTCAGTGTGGGGACACAGTAGACTACTGAGAAGGTTGCAAGGTCCGCTGTAACTAGGAGTTGAGCTCAACTCAAGGAAGAATTTTATTTACCAGTGTAGCAGCAGTATTTATGACAGTTGTACTGTGGGGTAGGGGGCACCTGATCACCATTTATAACCTTCCCAGCTGGCTTCTGACAAGTAAAGTCACTGGGGGAAGCCAGATTCACTTAACAACTGCCTGATGCACTTAACAACTGCTTGATTCGCTTCACAACTGTAGCAAAAAATATTGCAAAATGGGGCAAAACTCATTTAACAACTGCCTTGCTTAACAATGAAAATATTGGGCTCAATTGTGGTTGTAAGTCGGGGACTACCTATAGATAAACAAGGTTTAAAGTTTTCAAGAAGAGACTGGACAGCCATTTGTCTCAAATGGTATAGGGCAATGATGGCGAACCTTTTAGAGACCGAGTGCCCAAAAACTGGCCCCACCCCTGCTCCACCACCACCCCGCCCACCCCTGCTCTGCCCCATCCCCCACCCCGTCTGCCCACTCACCGCCTCCAGAGCCCGCCACAGATCGCCCAGGAAGCCCAGCAGCGCCATGGCGGCCACACCCTCTGCCCATGCCCTGCAGTATCAACTGCATGATGAGGTGTGAGGGCAGAGTCTTGTCTATGCTGCCTGGCTGCCATGTCCTTGGCTGCGCTGTTCTGTGTGGGCCACGCTCGAGGGCGACTCTCCTTCAGGGGGTTGCTGGAGAGGAGGGGGTCATGGGGAGGCAAGGCTGGGGCAACGGCACGTGTGCCCACAGAGAGGGCTCCGAATGCCTCCTCTGGCACCCGTGCCATAGGTTCACCACCACTGGTATAGGGTTTCCTGCCTGAGCAGGGGACTGGACTAGATCAGGGGTGTCAAACTGCCAGCCTGCAGGCCAGACACGTCACCCAGAAGCCACGCCCACCCCATTGCCGGCAATGGCAAAACCGTCCCAATACGTTGCGCGACATCATGTGACGTCGCGAGTTTGACATGTCTGGACGAGATGATCTTCGAGGTCCCTTCTAATTCTCTTATTCTGATCTCTCAAATGCAGCCATGTCATTTTCCTTGACAGTCTTACGCAAGTAGCTTGCCACTGTCTTCATGCAAGATGTTGGATTTCCCAGTCTAGTCTGCGGACCTGGGATTTCCTAATGACGTCTCATCCGAGAACAAACCAGGCAGGTTTGATTGATATTAATTAGGGACTGCCTTTCTACTTGTAGGCTTTTAAGAAGAGACTGGACAGCCACTTGCCTGAAATGGTATAGGGCAGGGGTCTTCAAACTTGGCCCTTTGATGACTCGTGGACTTCAACTCCCAGAATTCCTCAGCCAGGCACACTAGCTGAGGAATTCTGGGAGTTGAAGTCCATGAGTCATAAAAAGGCCAGGTTTGAAGACCCCCAGTATAGGTTCTCCTGCTTGAGCGGTGTGTTGGACTAGAAGACCTCCAAGGTTCCCCCCCTTCCAACTCTTACTCTGTTAAAGAATTGGCTTTCAAAACTGCTCTCCAAGGAAAACAGAACCTGGGTGGGAAATGATCTTTCTGAAATTATTTTGCAAGTGCACCATGATGGCGGGGGGGAGCGGTGACCAGAGGCATCCTCAGGAGAGGTCAAGCTAAGGAAGGCAGCCCCACCCCCACAGTGATGCAAGCTCTACCCCTTTTGTTCTGTGCATTGTGACATCACAGACCTGTACAAAAGGGGCGGGGTTTGAGCGGCAAGGGCGTGGCCTTGCTTCTCTCATTCATATTAGCGAAGCATCTGATCCTGCTGTCTCCTGTTTCTCAGTGTACAACCTCGCTTCAACCCATCTGCAGCTTTCCAGCGTTCCCAGCCAGCAGTCTTTTCCCCCATAGAGGGGGCTTCTCCTTTTGGGGGGCGGGTGTCTCATAAAGAACAGAAACACAGGCAACCTGAGAGACATCGTAGCGATGGAAAGAAATCTATTGGGAAAGATCCATAACAGAAAGCAACGGGTAGCCCTCCCAAGTATCAGAGAAAGTCAGAAAGACTTCTATAAAGGAGAAATCTGAAAGATGCTGACAGCAATCCAGACAAACAGAAAGGTAGCCTGTGAAGAACTAGTAATGAACAAACCCTCCCTGCACGCTGAGTGCCAGACCCACCACTCTATCTACTAGGCCTCTCTGCCTTGAAGACTGCATCTCCAGCTTTCTTGACAGTAAAAAGCCAAAACAGTTTCTATTTAAGCCAAAACAATACCTTCCCCCTGAATCTGGCCCCTTCTGGCTAGGCTGGGTTAACCCTACCTTTGGTGGCCACAAGGCAGAACCATGGGCAAGAGCTTGGAGGACTATAATCCAGTGGTGTGATTCAGCTGGTTTGCACCACTTCGGCAGAACCGGTAGCTAAATTTTTTGTTGTCCAGGCCCAGAATGGACTTCCGGAAGTGGCATCCACACAGAGAACCGGTTGTTCCCATATTTGAATCCCACCATTGCTATAATCCCATATATTTGGAGGGGTACCAGAATAAGGAGAGGAGAGCCTATGTTCCCCTGCCCTTTATATCACAGGAACCACAACAAACTAAAAACAATAACAACAACAACTTACCAGCCATTCTTTTTCTGCATTTTGGAGGGGATATGCAAAGGATTACCTTCTTGAACAAAATCTTGAGCTAGTTATAATGGCAAGGATATAAGGAGTCTCCCGTCTGGAAGAAAACACCCTGACTGGCTTAACTGCCAATTCTTCAGGCAGGGCTATTTCTCCCCAGCCTCTTTGATCTCAAATACCCGCTACCCACCCCCTTTTTTGGTAATCTGTGTTCATTTTCTCTTAATTTCAAAACCCGCCACGGATACATTCGTGGTTGCCATAGGAACTAATGAAAAACAAATTAAAGTGTAAAAGAGAATGGGGAAGCAAGGAGAAAGGCTCTCTGCTCACCTATGGAAAAGAAATCAAAACACAAGCAGACTGGAGAGGGAGGGACTCCCTCCCCCAGAAGGGGAGGAACTACAACAACAATCATCCCCCACCAAGAGAATTAGCCTCAGCTCAGTCCAAGCTGAAGAAGGCTGGCACAAGGAATGAAGCACTAGGCCCAGCTGTTGATCTTAAAGTCTAGATGGCACCGGCAGGGTGTTTTGGATTCTACCCCATCAATAGTCCTGAAGACAGATCATAGGTGGGGAAGGGGAGAGAATTTGGAGTTCTGTGGGGAGAGGTTTCTGCCTTTCCTTCAGGAATTCAAGACTCCTTCTTTCATGGAGGTTTCTTTTCCTTTTATCCCCATTACAACCCTGCGAGATAGGCTGACCTGAGGGGGAGGAGGGGCAGGCACTAGCCACAAGTGAATTTCCAAGACTGAGAGTGAGCCTGTTGCTTCCTGGTCTACCTTACCTGCTCCATTTCTTCTACAAGGGTGCCCCACTGTCATTTTTATTAATTTTATCAAATTGATATAGCCACCCATCTCACGGAGGTGACTCTGGGCAGCATACAATAAAGAAGGGGTTTTCAAACTTGGCCCTTTTATGACTTGTGGACTTCAACTCCCAGAATTCTTCAGACAGGCACACTGGCTGAGGAATTATTACTATTATTATTATTATTATTATTATTATTATTATTATTATTAATTTATTTAATTTCTATGCTGCCCTATTCCGGAGAACTCAGGGCGGCTTACAACATGATAGAAATTACAATAAAATACATAAATATAAAAACCTTAAGTTAAAAAAGAAACCAATCATTCCACAAACATACACACAAACATACACTGGCTAGGGGCAAGGTGTTAGCTGCCCCAGGCCTGCCGGCAAAAGTATGTTTTAAGCAATTTACGAAAGGCGGAGAGGGTGGGGACGACACGGATCTCCGGGGGAAGTTGGTTCCAGAGGGCCGGGGCCGCAACAGAGAAGGCTCTTCCCCTAGGCTCCGCCAGGCGACACTGTCTGGCTGACGGGACCTGGAGAAGGCCCACTCTGTGGGCCCTAACCGGCCGCTGGGAGTTGAAGTCCACAAGTCATAAAAGGGCCAAGTTTGAAGACCCCTGCAATAAAGCATAAAACAACTGACAATGCTGCTAACATCGGATGTTCTTGCTTTGACAACAGATGGAAATGCAGCCATTATCCTCTATTGCTGTTAGAGTTAGTTGATACTGGGAGGGGGAATGTGCATGAGAGTCCAGCTAGTCATAAACAATAATAACTCAGCTATGGGAACGCAAGGTCATTGGGCCCAGAGTTGATAGAGTTTTGGCGGGCTGGAGAGCTGGGGAGAAAGCCTGCACTTCAAGCTAATTGGGGAATGTGGTTTATGGCAATTTATTGGAGGAGGGGATTGTGCTTTGTTACTTTGTATCCAGGGGAGGGGAATTTAGTTTTTGGTTTCGACTATGTAGTGCCGATACTTTGTTTCTCAAATAAAAGATTCTTTAAGGTAAACAATGCCTCGAGGTTCTTTTGAAGAATTTCATGTCGGAACTATGACAACAACAGTATAAAACAACAATTAAATTAAACCTGTGGATTGCATCTTTTTTTCCCTTAAACACCTCCTTTCACTATATCATCATATTATAATCATCCCTATTCACATTTTTACTGTATTATTTATTAGATTTTTACCCCACCTTTGTTACATATGTAAATAATTCAAAGCAGTGAAAATAGCTACTACTCCTTCCTCCTCCTATTTTCCCCATATGGAAAGTCAGCCCCACAGAGAAGAAAATATTAAAAGGGCAGAAAAATATATTTCCTCCAAGGATCTTAAAGAGGCAGGAAAGCATGCCCAGTTTTCCTTGATGGCCCCAGGTCTCCCTCCCCCAAGCAGAAGCCAGCTCTGTACAAATGCAGATGCAGACCATTCAGAAAAGTTGGAGCTAGAAGCTTAGGAAGACAAAGACACCTAAAATCTGCATACCCCACCCAAACTTTAAGAGTCATTAGCCCCAGCACCAGGGAAGCAGGATATGACCTTTGGGACATAATAGGATTAACCTATCACCATCAGAATACCTGAAAAGCATACTCAGACTCAGGTCAAAGTTCATGCAACAGGAACAGGAACAATTCCACAAACAAAAGGCTCCAGAGGGTATAAAAACCCACTCCCCACATGTGCTCAGTCCTTTTTCTCTCCTCTTTCCTGCCAGAACCATCTTTCTGTCTGTCTCTTCAATAAACTACAACCTTCTTTCTAAAGCAGTCGGTATGTTGTTTATTTATCCCCAGCTTGGATGAATCATGATGAAGACTTTTCCTTCAACACCCATAACAACAACCCTGTGAAGTGGGTTGTGCTGAGAGAGTCCCTGGCTCAAAATCGCACAACTGGCTTTCATGCCTAAGGCGGAACTAGAACTCGCCATTTCCTGGTGATTTCCCCAAAGTTACCTAACCAGCTTTCATGCCTAAGGTAGAGTTAGAACTCATGGTCTCCTGTTTCTACGGTAGGTCAGCACCTAAATCACTGCACCAAACTGGCAAATCTCTCAAAATTCCTGTCCAATACTTACTTTTTAGCCATCCTGTTCTTTCAAAAGGATGATTTTTTTTAATTATTTAAATTTAAATTATGCAATGTATAGATTTTAACCATTGAAGCTGAAGTCCCTTTCACATCAAGCTCAGGACAAACTTTAAGTTAGGGTGACGTTGCGTAATCTAGGTTTGTCTCTCAACCCATTGAGATCTAGACTCATCCAGCTATTTCTACTGCTGAAGTACTTTTAGATTAGAAGATTATTTTAACATACACAATATATGGAAATAATATTGAATAAAAAATTGCCCCCCACAATGTCAAAATTTGTCTTGCATCTTGAAAAAATAAACCAACTGGATTGACCCACCCTATGCAATATGGACTACACTGTACCAAATTTGAATTAGACATGGTAAATATAGACACTCTCTATAAGTGGAGCAAAATACCATCCCTGAATTGTGACTTCAGGGTGAAAAACAAACTACCCAAAATATTTTATTTAATTTATTTATTTTATTTGGGTTTGTATGCCGCTCCTTTCCGGAGACTCGGAGCGGCTAACAACATATAAACAACAAAAAAGTACAATATAAAAAACCCAAACAAAACTATCTAAAAAGTCAATAAAAAACACACATTCAATACAACAATCAACTACAATCATCCCCTGGCCTGCCGGCAAAGATGAGTTTTTAAATTTTTCTGGAAGGCCGGGAGAGTCAGAGAAACGTGGACTTCAGGAGGCAGTTGGTTCCAGAGGGCGGGCGCCACAACAAAGAAAGCCCTCCCCCTAGGGCCCACCAGACGACATTGTTTCACTGACGGGACCCGGAGGAGGCCGACCCTGTGCGCTCTCACCGGTCGTAGAGAAGTATGTGGCAGAAGGCGGTCCCGTAAGTATCCTGGTCCCATGCCATGAAGGGCTTTATAGGTAATAACCAACACCTTGAATTGGGCTCGGAGACCAATAGGCAACCAATGCAGCATGCGGAGATTTGATGAAATGTGAGCACAACGAGGAAGGCCCACAACTGCTCGCGCAGCTGCATTTTGCACTAATTGTAGTCTCCGAACACTCTTCAAGGGTAGCCCCATGTAGAGAGCGTTGCAGTAGTCGATCCTCGAGATGACAAGGGCATGTGTGACTGTGAGGAGAGACTCCCAATCCAAGTAAGGACGCAACTGGTGCACCAGGCGAACCTGGGCAAATGCCCCCCTCACCACTGCCGACAAATGCTGATCCAATGTCAGCTGTGGATCGAGGAGGACTCCCAAGTTGCGAACCTTCTCTGAGGGGTTTATAGATTCACCCCCCAGGGTAATGGAAGGACAGATAGAAGTGTCCTTGGGAGGCATCACCCACAGCCACTCTGTCTTATCGGGGTTGAGCCTTAATCTGTTAACACCCATCCAAACCCTCACAACCTCCAGACACCGGCACATCACCTCAACCGCTTCACTGATATGGCCAGGAGTGGAGATGTACAGCTGAGTATCATCAGCGTACTGATGGTATCTCACTCCGTGGCGGTGGATGATCTCACCCAGTGGCTTCATGTAAATGTTAAAAAGTAGGGGGGATAGAACCAACCCCTGAGGCACCCCACCCCACATGGGAGTAACCTAGAGGTGGACCTCTGACCCCCCACAAACACCGACTGCGACCGACCAGTGAGATAAGAGGAGAACCACCGCAATACAGTGTCCCCCACTCCCAATCCCTCCAGCCGGCGCAGAAGGATACCATGGTCAATGGTATCGAACGCCGCTGAGAGGTCAAGAAGCACCAGGACAGATGACTGGCCTCTATCCCGGGCCCGCCAGAGATCATCCATCAGAGCAACCAAAGCAGTTTCGGTGCTGTAGCCGGGCCTGAACCCCGACTGCAGAGGGCCCAGATAATCGGCTTCCTCCAGAGACCGCTGTAGGTGATGCGCCACCACCTTCTCAACAACCTTCCCCACAAAGGGAAGGTTGGAGACCGGACGATAGTTGGTCAAAATTACTGGATCCAGGGAAGGCTTCTTGAGGAGGGGGCGCACAAGTGCCTCCTTTAAGGGAGCCGGAAAGGACCTCTCCCTCAAAGAAGTGTTGACAATCTCCTGGATCCAGGTACGTGTCACTACCCTACTGGCCGAAACCAGCCAGGAGGGACACGGGTCCAACAAACAGGTGGCAGAACTTACAGCTCCAATGGCCCTGTCCACTTCCTCAGGCGTAACAGCCTCAAACTCACCCCAGATGACCGGACAAGAACATGCCTCTGTCCCCTCGACTGAATCATTATCAGTCAACTCTGCTACACAATTGGAGTCTACGGTAGGTCAGCCCGGATCTGAGCCACTTTGTCTGCGAAACAGTTATTAAAGTCCTCGGCACTACCCTGCAAGGGAGGCCCTGGACCCCTTGGGTTAATAAGGGATCGGGTCACCCTAAACAGGGCGTCCGGATGAGATTCCGCAGACGTGATCAAAGCAGAAAGATACAAAGATCTTGCCGCCTTAATCGCCTTCAGATAGGCTTTAATAAATGAGCTCAATCTGGTTCGGTCAGATCCGGACTTACTTCATCTCCATCGCTTCTCTAGACGTCTCTTATGGCGCTTCATCCCCCTGAGCTCCTCAGTAAACCAAGGAGACCTCCTGGGGCCAGCACCACTGAGAGGTCGCAAAGGCGCAATCCGGTCAATAGCCCCCTTCGCGGCCATATTCCATGCCGCTACCAGGGACTCCGCCGGACTGTGAATGAGGGAGCTTGGTAATTCCCCAAGCGCTGTCTGAAAACCAATTGGATCCATCAGGCATCTGGGGCGGAACCACCTAATCGGTTCCGCCTCCCTGCGAGGAAGGATTGGGGCTGTAAAATTCAGTTGAAGCAGGAAATGATCGGTCCATGACAAAGGCAAGATATCTAAGCCCCTTAAAACCAGATCATTACTTTAATATACTGTTAAAGTATCAAAATAGAGCCTATAATGGACAGTTTTCACATTTCCTGGCTGTGACAAATGAAGTAAACATTATATTTGTACAGTAATGTAGTAATGTTTATAATATTTTTAGATTTTATATTTCACATTATGCATTTTATTTCTTGTGTTTCTATCAAAATGTGATGTGAATGTGCCATACAATCAATTAATCAATCAATTTCAACGCGTCCTGAGCCCTGAATGGTAGCCAGTGATTGGATTATAAAAAGCAAATAAAACAGCAGACAGGTAAGGACACAAACTCAACCATATATTGAATTAATAAAATACAACGCATGAGATTTTTTCTCATAGGTTTAATATTTTACTACTTCTGTTACATTGAACATTACAATTTGCTTTGAGTGTTGTAGACACAACACAGCAGAGCTAGCACCCAGATGATTTTGGCTGATCTCACAAGGCATTAATTACTGGTTTGCATTTGGCTAGTCCAAGTTGTGAAGAAAGAACTGGCATCTATCTCCATGTTATTGTTGTTAACAAAACTGCCTGTATGTTACCAGGAAACAAACTCAGATTTGCCATTCTCTTTATCATAAACACCCAATGAAGTCTTATTTATCAATCTTAAGTCTTCCTCTGAAGAATTTTCAGAGATTAGTATGATTACTGGAACCGTTTCTGATTTTACTGCCATGATGGTACTTTAAGCACTGGTGTTTGTGGGTTAGGGCATTAGGCAACTTTTGTGCATTATCACACATAGTTGCAATATCACTGTTAAAATATTGGGAGGGGAAATATACTCTTTAAAGGATTATCGGCGGGTTTCCGATAAAGGAAATAAATATGTGCACCTGCATATAATTCTTGTAATATGTATGAAACACTAAAAATCTGCATATTATTATAGATACAAGAAGGGAGCAAGGAAGAATGCAGAACGAAAGGAGGCAGATTCAAGCCCACATCTGCCAGCCAAAATACAGATAGCATGCAGCAATTCTGAGTCATAATAAACTGCCAGAAAGCAATTGTTTTGCAAATGCTTTTCTATTTAAACCATCCAAGACAAAAGAGGGATAATCAGCATGTGGTTTGCATAAAGAAAATTGAAAGTGAGCAGTATCAAAGAGATGGCAGGACCCTTCTTCCCTAACCCTAGAGAACAGCTGCCCATTAAGGTAGGAAGTATACGGCTAAATAGGATCAAATCAAATAGCTTTTCCAGCTGTCACTGAACAATCACACACACACAAAAAACAGCAGTGATAATAAATGGATGAATTCACAGGCTGATCATGGTTCAGCAGACTAATTACTGTATGGGAGCAACCAGCTGCAAGATTTCCCCCCTTATCAGGAGTCTCCATACTCAAGAATTGTGGACTTCAATTCCCAGAAATCCCCAACCAGTATGGGTAGCTGTGGAATTCTGGGAATGGATTGGCTGAGGAATTCTGGCAGCTGAAGTCCACATGTCTTAAAGTTGCCAAGTCTGGAGCTTGGAGATCCTAGTTCAGTGGTTCTCAACCTTTTTCAGGTTGAGACCCCACTTGCGCCGCCCATGCGCGACGGCCCGAACTGTGCATGCGCGGCGCACGCGCGTTGAAAAAAAAACAAAGCGTGCGATGAAAAAAAACAAAAAACAAAAAAACAAAAAAAACAAAATGGCGGACCGCAACGGGCCGATCCGCGCACGCACGGCGCGCGCACGATGGCCCGAACCGTGCATGCGCGGCGCGCGCGACGAAAAAAAAAACAAAATGGCGGACCGCAACGGGCCGATCCGTGCATGCGCGGCGCGCGCGCGACGAAAAAAAACAAAATGGCAGACCGCGGTGTCCGGCGACCCCCGCGAAACGGTCGTTCGACCACAAATGGGGTCGCGACCCATAGGTTGAGAACCACTGTCCTAGCTGGATCACAGGAAAACTGTTAGAAAAAAAATCAGAATATACAAGAAGTCCTCAACTTAGACCCATTTGTTTAGCGTCGGTTCAAAGTTACAACAGCACTGAAAGAAGCAACATAACCAGTCTTTGCATTTGTGGCCGTGGCAGCATCCCCACGATCATGTGATCAAAAGTCAAGTGCTGAGCAACCGGCAAGTATTTATGATGGTTGTAGTGTCCCAGGGTCATGTGATCACCACTTGTGACCTTCCCAGCAAAGCCAGTGGGGGAAGCCAGATTCTCTTAACTATCATGTGATTCACTTAACAACTGCAGGGATTCGCTTGAGAACTATGGCAAGAAAAGGTGGTAAAAATGAGGTTGTCTCACTTAGCATCCCCCTTGCTTAGCCATGGTCCCCATTGTGTTTGCAAGTCAAGGACAACCTACACAGGGGGATAAATTGGCTCTAAATAGGGGATAGGTCAGTTGCTGGAATTCTTATAGCTCCAGCCCTTTTACCTCAATAAATCAGGGGCCTTCAAATTTGGCCCTTTTATGACTTGTGGACTTCAACTCCCAGAATTCCTTAGCCAGGCACAGCCAAGTTTGAAGACCCCTGCAATAAATCTTGCTAAAGAAAACTGTCTGAGAATTGTGCTTGGAAGTGAATGAATTGGTGTTTAGGCAGCTGCCAAACAGCCTGACAGGTCTTTAGAAGTAATGGTACAATGAATTGCCAACTACATTTCACTGGTTTTACTATCACCATATGTTAGACCAGATGAGTGTGGTGTTTCACTCTAGGATAATCTGCTCTGGGACACAAATAAAATCCTGAAGGCTCTCAGAACGAATTTGTCTGGGCTAAAAAAACGTTAAGAGTCTTGTCTGGCTAGAGATGACATACACAGAAGGGCCAGTGAAGAGTGTTAAGAAGACATGGTAGGGAAAGATGCTAAGAAGTCACAGTAGAATAGGATATGAACCCAGCACCTCCAGGATGATTAACAGCACCCTCGTTGCAAGGGCTGGCTCTTTCCTCAAATAAGAACTTTTTAAATCTACTTGTAGGAACGGCTGTGTAGTAACCCACCATGTTAATGAGAAGGCCCTATTCTTTTTTGTCACCCAAGCATTACTCAAAATTCTCAACTGAGCCAGTTTGGTCTGGTGGGAGACTATGAGTTCTAGTCCCACCATAAACATGAAAACATTGCTGGATAACAAATGGACCAGTCACTCACTCTCAGTCAACTGACCTCATAAGGTTGTTGCTAAGGGAAAAATAGGAGGAGGGAAGAATATTAGACATGTTTGTCTTAAGTAACTTATAAAAATAATAAAGGCAGAAAATAAATATTCTTAGTAGACTTTAAATGGTTCTTCTGATTTCAAAGCTCTTTCCTTTTAGAAAAGCAACTAAATCCAATTTGATATTTTATATCCAGAATCTTTTGATAGAGCTTTGATGTGACCCACTTGTAACATATGTGCACCTCCAAACATTGTAGTTTGTTGACAGTTCCCTGTTTCCAGAAAGGCTAAATCATAGAACATATAGTAGAACATAGAACAATAGGGACCTTGGAGGTCTTCTAGTCCAATCCCCTGCCCATCACAGAAGATCTTATACCAGGGGTCTTCAAACCTGGCCCTTTTGTGACTTGTGGACTTCAACTCCCAGAATTCCTCAGCCAGGGCCAAGTTTGAAGACCTCTGTCTTATACCATTCCAGACTTTCTTTGGACTTGATGGGATGGATACACATAATCATAGAAAGAATAACAGAACAGAATAATAGAGTTGGAAGGGACACCAAAGGTCCTCCAAGCCAACCTCCCACCCAAGCAGGAGACCCTATATCATTTCAAATAAATAGTTGACCAATCTCTTCTTAAAAACCTCCAGTGACGGAGCACTCACCACTTCTGGAGGCAAGCTGTTCCATTGGTTAATTGTTCTCATTTGCAGGAATAGAATAGAATAAAACTGGAAGGGACCTTGGAGGTCTTCTAATCCAGTCCCCTGCTCAAGCAGGAGAACCTATACCATTTCAAACAAGTGACTGTCTAGTCTCTTCTTAAAAATCTCCAGTGATGGAGCGCCCACGATTTCTGAAGGCGAGCTGTTCCACTGGTTGATTGTCCTCACTGTCAGGAAGTTTCTCCTTAATTCCAGATTGCTTTTCTCTTTGGTCAGTTTCTAACCATTGTTTCTTGTCTTGCACTCTGGTGCTTTGGACAATAGGTTGACCCCCTCTTCTTTTGTGGCAGCCCCTTAGATATAGGAACTGGTATCATGTCACCTCTAGTACTTTTTTCCCTACATTCTTAATGAAGGATGGTTTCGTTTGAGAAGAATTCAATTTCTGACCATGAATTAACTATGCTCTCAGATGCTGAAGAATGCTGATTGTGCCATAAAAAAGTCTGCATGCATCCAAAATAATTCACTTCCAATTTTCATAATATGATTAACTCCTAATCTGGGCAAAGCAGCCGTTTCAGGGACAAAAAACCCTAAGTTTGCAATCAGTTGTAGAATAAGGACAAGACTTTGTAGCAGACTTTTATGGTACAGTAGGATGACCTTAAGTAATAGGATGGTTTGTAGGTGGTGCTGTTACTCAGAATGGAGCTTTAAGATGGTTTAAGACAGTGTTTCTCAACCCTGACAATTTTAAGGCATGTGGACTTCAACTCCCAGAATTCCACAGCCAGCAGTGCTGGCTGTGGAATTCTGGGAGTTGAAGTCCACATGCCTTAAAATTGTCAAGGTTGAGAAACACTGGTTTAAGACCAGAGTCTGAAATTACTATCTAGTGCAGGGGTAGGCAACCTTGGCTCTTTTATGGCTGGCTCAGGAATTCTGGGAGTTGAAGTCCACGAGTCATAAAAGAGCCAAGGTTGCCTACCCCTGATAGTGAATCCTTTTCTTGGCATCCCACTTTAAGTAAAATTTAGAGAAACTGCAGCAGGTTCCAAGAAGAGCACCATGGATGATTGAAAATTAGAATAACAGAGTTGGAAGGGACCTTGGAGGTCTTCTAGTCTAACCCTCCACTCAAGCAGGGGACACGGTACCATTTAAGACAAATAACTGTCCAATCTCTTCTTTAAAAACTCCAGTGTTGGAGCACCCACAACTTCTGGAGGTAAGTCATTCCACTGATTGTCCTCACTGTCAGGAAATTTCTCCTTAGTACTACCGGTAGGTTGCTTCTCTCCTTGATTAGTTTCCATCCATTGCTTCTTGTCTTGCCTTCTAGTGCAGCGGTTCTCAACCTTTTGCAGACTGCGACCCCGACCTGCACCGCGCATGCGCGGCGCAACGGCCCGCATTGCGCATGTGCGGTGTGTGCGCACGGCGGTCCGCATCGCACGTGCATGGCGCGGCAGCCTGCATCGCGCATGCATGGTGCGATGGCCCATATCGCGCATGCGCGGCACGACAGCCCGCATCACGCATGCGCGGTGCGACAACCCGCATCGTGCATGCGTGGCGCGACAGCCCGCATCGCACATGCACGGTGCTACCCCACGCATGCGCGGTGCTCCCCCCTGCGCCGGCCGAGGGGAAAAGGGGGGGAAAATGGCAGACTGCGGTGTTTGGCGACCCCCGTGAAATGGTCGTTCGACCCAAAATGGGGTCGCGACCCATAGGTTGAGAACCGCTGTTCTAGTGTTTTGGAAGATAGGTTGACTTCTTCTTTGTGGCAGCCCTTTAAAAGAAACTAAACCATGTACAGAATGCCTGAGGGAACTGGGGAGCTTTTGAAAAGACAACTGAAAATAAATCTGAAGTCAAACAAATCACTGCAGTTTTTAAGTGAATAATGTGTTCATTAAGCAAATCCAGTTCCCACATTAACTTTGCTTGTCAGAAACCAGATAGGAAGGTTGCAAATTTATTATTATCTTCAAACTTCTGACCCTGCGCAACTTATTGATGGGGGAATCATATGATCCTGGGATGCTGCAATTGAGGTAAATATAAACCAATTGCTATGTGCCCAAATTTTGATCATGTGAATGTGAGGATGCTGCAACTGTCGTAACTCTGCGGACCAGTCAAAAGCCACTTTTTTTTCAGGACCATTATAACTTGGAAAGGTTGCTAAATGAATGGTTGTATGTTGAGTGATACAAGTAGTATTTTGTCAGATTAGGAACAGGTTGATTCTAGGTGGACCCTCAAGCAAGAGGTTCCCTGGGGTTCTTGAGCCAATTCTTCTCTCTTGAACCCTGAGTGAGTGCGGTGATGAAAGAGCCGAACTGGAATTGGGAGACTCACATTCAAGTCCATCATCAGCCACTGATGTTTCCTGGGGGACTTTAGGCCAATTTCTCTCTCACACCCCAAGATGTAGTCTGGCATGATGGTTAAGATGCTGGACAAGAGTCAAAGAAACTTAACTTCTAATAAAGGAGGATAATTGTAGCTCACGATTGAAAGAAGGGGCTTCCGGAGCTTGGTGGTTTTCTTGCAGATGTTTCATTGCCCAAACCAGGTAACATCATCTGTGCTGAAGATGTTATCTAGTTTGGATAATGAAACACCTTTAAGAGTGTTAAACTTAGCCAACACTCCAGAAGACAGGCTTAGGATACAGGAGGACCTGGACAGACTTGAACACTGGGCGCTATCTAAGAAAATGAAATTCAATGGTGAAAAAAGTGAGGTTCTACATTTAGGCAAGAAAAACCAAATGTACAGGTATAGTATAGGGGGTACCCTTCTACTCTATTGAGTCTCCATGCTATCAGCCCCCTCTACCACAAAGATCCTGCAGGAGAAGGGCAGTGTGAACAATCGTGGGATCTGGCAGGGTGAGAGCTGTGAACCATAAACACAAAGCTTTCGCTGTGTCCTTACACAACAGATACAACGCCCTTGCTGACCTTAATAGGGAAATTAAGGAGACAGGTAAAGGTATTTGTGATGATAACTCAAGTAAGCAGGGGATCATGGACTGAGATGAAGAACTTGTTTCTGACAGGGAGAAGTGCGAATCAGGTATTACACACCAGTCATGCAAGAACAGAAAGGCATCCAAAAAGAGAAGCCACCTTCTGGTTGGTGATTCAGTTATAAGGGATGTAAATTTAGGAAAGGACACAGAGGTTTCAAAAGAGGTCAGATGTCTCCCAGGTGCTACTGCCAGTAGGGATAAGAAGCGTATTTCTAAAATAATTAAGAATACCAGCAAGGACTGTGATGTGGAGGCTATTGTACATCTTGGCACTAATGATCTATCCCAAAAAGATGTACTCTCTGTGCAGAACGATTTCCAGAGCTTGGGGCAGGAACTTAGCAAAATAGGCTGTAAGCTAACTTTTTCAGAGGTTTTACCAGTGTATAAAGAGCAAAATGGAAAAGGCCAGCATATAGCACAATTCAATATGTGGCTAAAGGAGTGGTGTAAAGGGGAAGGCTTTGGATATATTAGTCATGATGTCAGTAGTTGGTCCCATGAAAATATGTACAAAAGAGATGGTTTGCATCCATCAAAGAAATGGACTGAATTACTCGGCTATAAATTCACAGATTTTCTGGAGGAATATTTAAACTAAACAGCGGGGACAGTGAATTAATTGATACAGAGCATCCCTGTCCCTGGCAATCTAAAAACAATAGGGCTATCAGTGCATGTAACATAGGAACGTGTGTGGACAAAAATACCAACCTTGCTGTCAAGCAAAATCAAGCTTTTAATAACGAGTGCCACACAAAGTGCACTAACCAAATAGGTGGTAAGACAATAGGGAAACTCAGGCACCACTCAGGTTATGTAGAAAGTAAACACAGGGTCGGTCATAAAGGACTCAAATGTCTATACACCAATGCACAGAGTATGAACAGCAAACCAGGTGAACTAGAAATTCAGGTCAATGAGGGCAGATATGATATTGTTGCCATTACAGAAACATGATGGGATGAAACCCACAAATGGAACACACAGCTAGAGGGATTTAAATTATTTAAAAGAAACAGATCAAATAAAAGAGGAAGTGGAGTTGCTCTCTATATAAGAAATAACTACATCTCCACAGAAATAGAGCACAATAATGACGAAAACTGTCTTGAATGCGTTTGGGTCAATATAAAAGGGAGAAAAAATGACATTGCCATAGGTGTATACTATAGGCCACCCAACCAAACACAGGAAATAGATGAACTTTTTGCTAGTCAGCTAATTAAGGTATGTAGGAAGCACATCACCATAGTAATGGGGGACTTTAACTACCCTGACATCAACTGGGAGACAAACTCTGCACCAAGTGGAAGATCAAACAGATTCCTGACAAACCTAGCAGACAACTTTGTCTCCCAAAAAGTAGAGAAGGGAACTAGGAGATTAGCCATTTTGGATCTAATTCTCACTAACAGAGATGAAATGATAGAAGGTGTTGAAGCCACAGGAACCTTGGGAGGTAATGATCATGCAATATTGGAATTCAACATTATGGAAGCATAAGCAATAGAACATAGTCAAACTAGAGTCTTGGATTTCAAGAGAGCTAATTTCAATAAACTTAGAGAGGGCTTGGGAAGGATTCCATGGATGAGAATCCTCCAGGGGAAAACAACGCAAGAACCTTGGGAAATTTTGAAAAGTAAGATAATAGAAGCCCAGTCTAGATCAATACCAACAAAGAGGAAAAATAACAACTCTCAAAAGAAACCAGCATGGCTGCATAAAGAACTCTCTGACAAATTGAAAGATAAAAAGGACAAGTATAGAAAGTGGGAAGAGGGGCACATAACTAAATCAGAATATCAACAAATAGCCCGAGCCTGCAAACATGAAGTGAGGAAAGCCAAGACTCAAAATGAACTAAGGCTTGCGACCAAAGTCAAAAATAACAAAAAAAGCTTCTTTCAACATGTAAAAAATAAGAAAAAAAGTGAAGGAAACGATTGGTCCATTAGTGGGTGAAAGTGGTAAGAAGGTGACTACCAATCGGGAGAAAGCAGAACTATTTTATTTGTTTTTTGCATCTGTCTTTACTCAAAGGGAAAAAACAGACCAACCTATCAAAATATTGCCATAAAAACAGTATAGAAACACAAGTTAAGATAGGCAAGAAAATGATAAGTGAGCACCTGTCCAGCCTAGATGAGTTCAAATCACCAGGACCAGATGAATAACACCCCAAGTTTCTCAAGGAACTGGCAGATGTGATCTCAGAACCACTGAACTATATTTTTCAAAGATCTTGGAGCACTGGGGAACTACCAGAGGACTGGAAAAGAGCTGATGTAGTTCCCATCTTCAAAAAAGGAAAAAAAGTGGATCCAGGAAATTACAGACCTATCAGCCTGACCTGAATACTAGGGAAGATTCTGGAAAAGATAATCAAACAACGAATCAGTGAACACCTAGAGGCAAACAAAGTCATTACTAAAAGCCAAAATGGGTTTGTCAAAAACAGATCATGCCAGACAAACCTTATTGCATTCTTTGACCAAGTGACAAAATTAGTGGACCAGAGGAATGCTGTGGATATAATTTACTTGGACTTCAGTAAGGCATTTGATAAAGTAGATTACAACCTACTACTCGATAAGATAGAAAAATGTGGGTTAGACAGCATCACCACCAGATAGATTTGTAGCTGGCTGACTGGCTGTACTCAGCGTGTGGTCCTCAATGGAACTGCAACTACATGGAGGGAAGTGTGTAGTGGGGTGCCCCAGGGCTCTATTCTAGGCCCAGTGCTCTTCAACATCTTCATCAATGATTTGGATGAGGGGATAGATGGGGAACTCATCAAATTTGCGGATGACACCAAGCTGGCAGGAATAGCCAACACTCCAGAAGACAGGCTTAGGATACAGGAGGACCTGGACAGACTTGAACACTGAGCACTATCTAACAAAATGAAATTCAATGGTGAAAAAAGTAAGGTTCTATATTTAGGCAAGAAAAACCAAATCTCGGAGTCCTAGTAGACAATCACTTAAATATGAGCCAGCAGTGTGCTGCAGCTGCCAAAAAAGCCAGCACAGAATCAAGATCACGTGAAGTATTAATACCACTTTACAATGCCTTGGTAAGGCCACACTTGGAATACTGCATCCAGTTTTGGTCACCATGATGTAAAAAAGATGCTGAGACTCTAGAAAGAGTACAGAGAAGAGCAACAAAGATGATTAGGGGACTGGAGGCTAAAACATATAAGGAACGGTTGCTGGAATTGGGTATGTCTAGTTTAACGAAGAGAAGGATGAGGGGGGACATGATAGCAGTGTTCCAATATCTCAGGGGCTGCCACAAAGAAGAGGGAGTCAAGCTATTCTCCAAGGCGGCTGAAGGCAGGACAAGAAGCAATGGATGGAAACTGATCAAGGAGAGAAGCAACTTAGAACTAAGGAGAAACTTCCTGACAGTTAGAACAATTAACCAATGGAACAACCTGCCTCCAGAAGCGGTGAATGCTCCAACACTGGAAGTTTTTAAGAAAAGACTGGACGGCCATTTGTCTGAAATCATGTAGGGTTCCTGCCTGAGCAGGGGGTTGGACTCGATGGCCTCCAAGGTCCCTTCCAACTTTATTATTATTATTATTATTATTATTATTATTATTATTATTATTATTATTATTATTATTATTATTATTATTATAGTAGCAACTGTGAGAGGGACCTTGGAGTCCTAGTGGACAATCACTTAAATATGAACCAGCAGTGTGCTGCAGCTGCCAAAAAGGCCAACACAGTGCTGGGCTGCATTAACGGAGGGATAGAATCAAGATCACGTGAAGTATTAATACCACTTTACAATGCCTTGGTAAGGCCACCTTTGGAATTCTGAATCCAGTTCTGGTCACCACGATGTAAAAAAGATGCTGAGACTCTAGAAAGAGTGCAGAGAAGAGCAACAAAGATGATTAGGGGACTGGAGGCTAAAACATATAAAGAACGGTTGCTGGAATTGGGTATGTCTAGTTTAACGAAGAGAAGGACGAGGGGGGACATGATAGCAGTGTTCCAATATCTCAGGGGCTGCCACAAAGAAGAGGGAGTCCAGCTATTGCAAGTGACATTTGCAGAATCCCTAAAGCAGCAGGCAGCTTTGACTATTATTATTATATTATTATTATTACAGCCAGAAATGATGCGCCCATAATGTGCCAAAGTATATTGCACTTTAACCAGCTTTAGCACAGATGCCAGCTGCGTCTCTTCTACAAGAAAACTAACCTGTGAGGGCTTATGAAGGTGGCAGCACACCCAGATTAAATACATAATTTGCTTTCTGCAAGACTGCCTGCGAAAAATGTTCAGAAAACTCCAGCTGGTTCAGACTGTAACCTCCGGATCCTGTTATGCAACCCAATACTTAAGCAAAAAGGAAAAAATTAAGAACATGCCAAGGAACACACACAGTCTTAATAGGCCTCAGAAATAACTGCCTTTAAAGCCTCAATCCACCCGCTGTCTGCTGCAAATCCACTTAGGTTTAGAAGGGAAATGCAGCCCAGCCTCGCTCAGAGAGGGGGAAATGCTATTGGATGCCATTTTTACAGAACCCCACCCCACCCCCAATGGTAATAAGGTTGCCTCCATCCTTGTACGACCTCTTACAAACATCCATCACTTTGCGAACTCTTCGAAAATTCAGCCATACCGAACAGTGTCATCCAGAGGGTGGAATTCCAGATGCCCTCTGTGTCCCCCAAAGGCAGGACCAAAATTGTTGGGGAGCAAAATTTAGCAAAGTGTCCGTAGAAAGATCCTAAAGGTGAGAGCTTTTCGGTGTCAGAATACAGGTAGTCCTTGACTTACGACCACCACTGAGCCCAAAATGTCTGTTGCTAAGCAAGACAGTTAAGTGCGCGTTGCCCAATTTTACAACCTTTCTTGCCACCGTTGGTAAGTGAATGAATCACTTCTGTTTTTGAGTCAGTCACAGGGCTGTTAAGCAAATCTGGCTTCCCCGTTGACTTTGCTTGTCAGAAGGTCACAAGAGATGATCACATGACCCCGGGTACATTGGAACCGTCATAAATATGATTAAATTGCCAAGCATCTAAATTTTGATCACATGACTATAGGGATGCTGCAGTGGTCATAAGTGTGAAAAATGGTCATAAGTCACTTTTTTTCAGTGCCACTGTAGAAACACAGAATCCTAGGCCTGGGAAGGACCTTGGAAATCTTCTAGGCCAGGGGTAGGCAACCTTGGCTCTTTTATGACTCGTGGACTTCAACTCCCAGAATTCCTGAGCCAGCATGGCTCAGCATGGAAACCTCTCCCTTTCTCCTCAGCATGGCTGGCTCAGGAATTCTGGGAGTTGAAGTCCATGAGTCATAAGGGAGCCAAGGTGGCCTACCCCTGTTCTAGTCCAATCCCCCCTGCCCAAGTGTAATTTTGAACGGTCACTAAATGAACAGTTGTAAGTTGAGGACTGTCTGTACACCCCTTATGTTCATAAGTATGAAAAAGGTCATCAGTCACTTTTTCAGTGCCATTGTAACTTCAGGTAGTCACTAAATGCACCGTTTTAAGTTGAGTACCATATGCAGCTTGTCTCAGCAGTGGTGGGCTGCTTTTTGATGGAGTTACAATGCAAAGAGGTGAGTTGACTGTCTTTTGGCAGGTGCAGCTCATACACTGACTCTGGGGTGGACTGGAGGACCTCAAGGCATCCTTCCAACTCTCTTGCTCCTATTATGCAGTTGTGAGACCGTGCGCCAAAGTCAAAATTTAGCAAAAATTATAGGATGACTAGGGAGACATAACTAAAAGTCAGTTTTCTCTACATATGCAGATTCTTCAGTGATGGACAGAATAATAGATTTGGAAGGAACCTTGGAGGTCTTCTAGTCCAACCCCTTGCTCAAGCAGGAAACCCTATCCATTCCAGACAAATGGCTGTCCAGTCTCTTCTTAAAAGTCTCCAGTGATGGAGCACCATAACTTCTGAAGGCACGCCATTCGACTAATAAATTGTTCTCACTCTTAGGAAATTTCTCCTTAGTTCTAGGCTGTTTCTTTCCTTAATTAGTTTCCATCCATTGCTTCTTGCCCTGTCTTCTATTGCTTTGGAAAATAGTTTGATTCCCCCCCCTTCTTTTCAGCAGCCCCTCAAATATTGGGACACTGCTATCAAGTCACCCCTAGTCCTTCTTTTCCAAATTTCCTGGTCTAAACCAACCTTGACAACTTCATGGTCTATGAACGTTAACATGCTTGTGAAGAAGGTACAAAAGAGGCTGTACTTCTTGAGAATGCTCAGGAAGATAAATCTATCTCAACATCTACTTCTGTCCTACTATCACAGCACCATTGAGAGTGTCCTGACATATGGCATTCTTCCATGGTATGGGAGTAGCTCTGTAGCGGACAAAAAAGCTCTACAGAGAATTATTAAAATTGCACAGAATATTATTGGACTCCAGCTACCAGCCCTGGACAACATCTTTGAATCTCGTTGTTTGAGGAAATTGCATAACATTCTCAGAGTTTCTTCCCATCCTGCTTACAATCTTTTTGGACTGTTGCCTTCTGGTAGAAGATATAGAACATTTAAAACTCGGACCACCCGTTTTCTGAATAGCTTTTATCCCAGAGCTATAATTGCACTTAATAATGAACTAAAAGGCCACCATCAGTGAACTGTTGGATAGTACTACTTGGTCTGTTGAGTGGATGCTGGTTGGTTTGGGGGTGGGGGATTGTGGTGGGTGGGAGTGTGTTTGGGGATTATGTGTGGGACCTGGTCTTTGGGTGTCATGTAAATTTCGTTGTATGTGTATACTGTATACATACACAATGACAATAAAGTTATTATTATTCTCTTTAAGACTTGTGGACTTCAACTCCCAGAATTCCCCACAGTGTAGGTAGTTGAGGAATTCTGGGAGTTGAAGTCCACAAGTCTTAAAGCTGCCAAGGTTGGACACCCCTGCCTTAAGGCAAAAGAGGGCTTAGGACCCTGAAAAAACACCCTGAATTGTCATTGATTCAGCTTACAAAGGGTGCTGCAGATTTCCTTAGGGCTCCCTAAATTCAAGATGGCTTGTTTTGCAAAAACATTAGCTCCCACCTCCAAATGCTGAACAAACTGGGAGGGCAACGTCCTCCCACATAGAGTCACACACACACACACACACACACACACACACACACAAAAGCAATGTCTGACTTCATAATCAAAAAAGTAAACAATACAGCAGAATCAACTTTAAGAGTCTCTAGGGTACTCTGCTGTTGCTACGTTATCTCACTATCAAGAAAGTTGCTGTCACAGGAGGTGAGGAAGGGGGGGAATCTAATTTCTTTTAAGGATATGTCCTGCTCCCCTTATTATTACTATGGTGCTTTGTCTTCATCTCCTATTCTTTTCTCTCCCCCCCCCCACTTTCTGGCTGAAGGAGAAGAACAGGCATTTTCTTCCAGTGTCTGTGCCATCAGCCATTTATTTCACCTTCCATCTTGCTGTGTTTTCTCCTCTCTTGCAGATCATCCTTCTGATTCCTAATTAAAACAGTATAGAGCAGGAGGTTATGATGATCACTGATTGATTAAAAGTGCTTCTGATTATTCAGCTGCTTTGGAAGGGGATCATCTCCCTTCAATTAGAATTAAAGCAGGAGCACCTTCTTGTAACACAGGGTTTCTCAAACTGTGAAAGGGGAAAAAAAATATCAGTGACTCTCAATCTCAGCCACTTTAAGGTGTGTGGACTTCAATTCCCCCAGCCACCATGAACAGAAAGCATCAGGGAAGGAAAGGAATGGACAGCCACTTGTCTGAAATGGTATAGGGCAGGGGTAGGCAACCTTGGCTCTTTGATGACTCGTGGAGTTCAACTCCCAGAATTCCAGCCATGTTGGCTCAGGAATTCTGGGAGTTGAAGTCCACAAGTCATCAAAGAGCCAAGGTTGCCTACCCCCGGTATAGGGCAGGGGTGTCAAACTGCCGGCCCATGGGCCGGACGCATCACATGGAAGCCAGCCCACCCCATTGCCAGCCATGGCAAAACCGACTCGATACGTTGCGCGACATGACGTGACGTCGCGAGTTTGACATGTCTGGTATAGGGTCTCCTGCTTGAGCAGGGGGTTGGACTAGAAGACCTCCAAGATCCCTTCCAGCTCTATTTTGAATTTGAATTCTGAAGGACGGAACTAGTAGCAAGAAATTAAGATTGGAATAAAAAGTGGGCATTTGGGCTTGGTAATAAGAGACTCTGACGTGACGTCTTATTTTGGAGATATGTAATATAAGTAATCCCCGACTTACAGCCATTTATTTAGTTACCATTCAATGTTATGACAGTATTGAAAAAAAAAGTTTGTTTTTCAAATGACCATTGCAGCATCTCTGTGGTCATGTGATCAAAATTTGGTTGCTTGGCCACTGGCATGTACTTATGACAGTAGCACTGACCTGGGGGTCATGTGATCGCCATTTGTGGCCAACTTCCAACAAGCAGAGTCATTAGGGCCATCAGATTCACTTAACAACCGCACAGTTCACTTAACAACTGGGGCAAAAAAAGGTTGTAAAATGAGGCACAACCCACTTAACAACTACAACAGAAATTTTGGGCTCGACTGGGGTCCTGCGTGAAGGACTGCCTGTAGTACCGTAGCATCCAAGTTAAGGCTCCTTCAAGAAGTAAAATTTAATGCTTGCTGATTTCGTGGGTGCTTTCAAACAGCTTGTTTGTCAGCAAAATTAAAATGGGGTTGACACTGTCCCTTTTATTGCTTTGGGGTTTTTTTTAAAGTCCTCAACTTATGACCACAATCAGGACTGGAAAATCGATCAAGTGGCACGGTCAAGTGAGGCATTGTATTTTACCATCTTTTGGTGGAGTTGGGGTTGTTAAGCGAGACATCATGTAACTCTTCATGGCACTGGACCAGGATACTTACGGGACCGCCTTCTGCCACATACTTCCCTACGACCAGTGAGAGCGCACAGGGTCGGCCTCCTCCGGATCCCGTTAGCGAAACAATGTCGTCTGGCGGGTCCTAGGGGGAGGGCCTTCTCTGTTGTGGCGCCCACCCTCTGGAACCAATTGCTCCCTGAAGTCCGCGCTTCTCCCACCCTCCCGGCCTTCCGAAAGAATCTTAAAACCTATCTTTGCCGGCAGGCCTGGGGATGATTGTGGATTGCTGTTTGAATGCTGAATGTGTGTTGGGTTTTTATTTTTAATGCTTTTCTGATTTGGACTTAGACTGTGGATATTGTTTTATGTATGCTGTAAGCCGCTCCGAGTCTTCGGAGAGGAGCGGCATATAAATCCAAATAATAAATAAATAAACTGCAAATTGCACCTTCCCTGCCAGCTTCCCCATTGACTTTGTTGGGCAGATGCTGGCTGGGAAGGCTGCACATGGAGATCATATGACCGGGGGGGGGGGGATACTGCAACCATCATAAATGCGAGCCAGTTGCCAAGTGCCTGGATCACAATCACCTGACCAAGGGGATGCTTTGACATTCAGGAGTGTGAGGAACGGTCATAAATCCCTTTTTTCAGTGCGGTTTTAGCTTCTAACAGTTGCTAAACAAATAGCCGTAAGTTGAGGACTACCTCTAGTCTAGTCTTCAGCCTTATGGGCCCCCTCATGGTCTCTCTCTTTCAAGCCATGTGATCCTGCTTGGCTTTTTGAGATCAGCCAGGATTGCTTGATGCAGCCTCCTGCTTCCTCAACAAATTGAATTGAGCCACCTCCCGGTGCCTGCAGTTAACACATAAGTGTCATTTTCTAATCAACGGTACAGAAGTGGTTTCCTGTAGTTTTCTTCTGGATTATTTGTTGACTTCCCAATCCATTCTATAACCTTGGCATTTCTTGGTCCTCTCCCATCCAAGCCCTAACCAGACCGGAGCTTGCTTAGCCTGAAGTAATTTTACATAATGATAATAAAGTAATTTTACATAAGGTAATTGATGTAGTCCTAGGCTGCATTAAAAAAAAAGGGATAGTATCAAGATTACGTGAAGTGTTAGTACCACTTTATACTGCACTAGTAAGGCCACACTTGGAATAGTGCATCCAGTTTTGGTTGCCACGATGTAAAAAAGATGCTGAGATTCTAGAAAGAGTGCAGAGAAGAGCAACAAAGATAATTAGGGGATTGGAAACGAAACCATATGATGAAAGATTGAGGCAACTAAATCTGTCTAGTCTCGTGAAAAGAAGGACTACGGGTGACATGATAGCAGGGACTGCCACAAAGAAGAGGGGGTCAAAATACCTGAAGGCAGGACAAGAAGCAATGGATGGAAACTAATCAAGGAGAGATCCAACCTACAAATAAGATGAAATTTCCTGATTGTGAGAACAATTAACCAGTGGATCCTCCAGGACTTGTGGATGCTCCAATATTGGAGATTTTAAAGAAGCAATTGGACAACCACTTGTTTGAAATGGTATAAGGCAGTGGCCCCAAACCTTTTGGTCATGAGGGACCCGTTCTGTGGAGAGAGTTTTTTTCATGGACCACAGGGAGAGTGTTTTGTGTGCTGCCCGTATCCCGCAGATGGGGTTTCGCCTGTTTACATGGACTGAATCTGGCATGCCATGGTCCAGTGCTGGTCCACGGACCAGAGGTTGGGGGCCCCTAGTATAAGGTCTCCTGCTTGGGTAGGGGATTGGACTAGAAGACCTCCAAGGTCCCTTCCAACTCTGCTATTTTGTTTTCTGTAAGGTCAGGTAGATACTGTCACCTGCCGAGGCATACAATGTATGACTTATTACATAGTTCAACTAAAGCTGTTCCTCCATCCACTGACTCATTCTGATGGGTAAGGCCTTGGACACAGGGATATTCTCAGAAAGAGTCCCCAAAACTAAGATGGTCACTGTGGCTATGCAATCAACATCCTGCTGTGCAACATGGGTGATGGCACAATGGCAGTTTGCTTTTTTGATCCTGAAAACCCCACCACCCCAGATGTGCCTGCTTGCACAGCTGCTCCAAAATCCTTCCCATCCTGGTAAAAGGACAAGCATCCTTTTAACAGTGGAGCAAAAAAAAAAAAAACACTTTAATAAAACGGCAGATGGAAATTGTTTTCAAATCCAAGCTGCCTGGGAGAATAAGATCTTTAAAAGAATAATAAAAAAAAAAGATAGAGAGAGAAGATAAGGTACTTTAGCCCCGAGCTAGGAACGTTATTGCTTTCGTTCTCTTGACACGTAAACTGACAATGGGAAGGATGTGATGGTAACAATTTTTAATGCAGGAATCCCACAAGGCCCAGAAAAGCTTGGCTAGGCTCTGCATAAGCTGCGCGAGGGAGTAAGCCATCACAGGAAGGACGGATAATTGTTTTTGGATGGCTGATGGGAGAGAGGATGGACGTTCTTGGAAGCAGATGCCTGGACATCAACCACCCTTGGCTAAAAACAACCTTCTTCAGCAGGGTTGTGGCTCAGGAATTCTGGGAATTGAAGTCCACAGGTCGTAAAGTTGCCCTACATGCCCATCCGCTGCTCTACAAAGCCACACATGTAAGGGAGAACTTTGTATCACCAAGCTAGATTTATCGTTTTGCAAATACAATCCTTAGTTGCATAAAGAGAGGCATAGCTTCAAAATCACCCTTTATAATACCGATTTATGATAGGGCTATGTCTGCCCTACAGCACACCTCAAGGCACTGAGTAAACATTGAGACAGCATCCATTTTATTTATATCTGCAAAGGATGGTTTACCAAATCACCATTGCACATATTGCAATTTTTCCCAAGTTATTTTCCTTTAAAAAAAAAAAACTTGCAGGAAAATGCCAACTGCTTCCAAAAGCCCTGAAATGGATTTCAATGGCTTCCCCCAGTTTGATTAATCTTATTTTACAGCAGCCCAGATGCAGCCTGAACAGAAGTTATATTTTGTCAGTTACAAAGGTTGGATTATATTTTCATGAGTGACCTTCCTGTGCTTTTTTTCTTTCCAGGCAATCACACAGCATTTGTCATCTCCCACACCTCCTCGTAGCAATTAATTGTTGTGCTATTGAAGACTGAAGATGAAAGGTTTGTAAAAGGGAATATTCCTTCTCATGAGAAAGATTCTCTTTACATTGAAATCTAGTCTATTAAGGGCAAAAGGCTAAAATAATCTTCCCCGTGATAGGCTAGCTTTCTGCATGGAGGAAAATTTTGAACAGAAAAATGTCTTCCCATTTGAAATGATACAGCCATTTGAAGTTCATGCTAAGTCCATGTGAACTTAGCATGACTTGATAGCAGTCATTGACATCCAAAGCAAAGGAGAGCATTAGCAAACCTACTACACGTAGTCCTCTACTTACGACTACAAATGAGCCCAACATTTCTGTTGCTAAGTGAGACCGTTGTTAAATGAATGTTGCACCATTTCTTGCCACAATTGTTAAGTGAATCACTGCAGTTGTTAAGTTAATAACTGGGTTGTTAAGTGAATCTGGCTTCCCCATTGACTTTACTTGTGAGAAGGTCACAAAAGGGGATTACATGACCCCGGGACATGGCAACCATCATAAACATGAGTTAGTTGCCAAGCATCTGAATTTTGATCATGTGACCATGAGGATGCTGCAACGGTCATAAGTGTAAAAACTGTCATAAGTCACTTTTTCAGTGTCATCATCACTTTGAAAGGCCACTAAATGAAATGTTGTAAGTTGAGGGCTACGTATATTATCCTGGGATTGGTAAAAGTTTTGCAAAGGGTTGTATGAAATAGCTATCTGTTCAATAGCTATCTGTGGGTGTGTGCAGCAAACAGCTGCAGAAGCAAACCATTTTCAATATTTTTTTAAAAAAAATAAGATTTCAAGAACCAATTACTTACTTTATCTTCAGACTAGCAAGCATGGTTTTGTCAATCCTGGAAAAAAAAAGAGAAGAATGTTAAGGAGATTATTTGGATTCTTAATTTTTCTGTCAGACAACTCTGGTGCCTGGCTCTCCAAACTCTTTTAGAATTAATGGATCACCAGAGATGGATCTTTCCCTAAATCACTTTTTATAATGGGGGACAAGGGAGGAACATAAGAGACGGTTTGGTGTAGTGATTAAAGCACCAGGCTAGAAATTGGGTGACTGAATTCTAATCCTTCCTGGATGAGCTTGGGCCAGTCATTCTCTCTTAACCCCTAGGAAACAGGCAATGGTAAACTTATTTACTTATTAAATTTATATGCCACCCATTCCACTCTACAAAATGCCTGGGTCGGTGCAAAATCTCAAACTTCCAAAATCTTGCCATGAAAAATGCAGGGACATGTGTCACCAGAAGTCAACAACAGAATAACAAGAGTTGGAAGGGAACTTGAAGGTCTTCTAGTCCAACCCTTTGCTCAAGCAGGAAATCCTATACAATTTCAGACAAACACTGACTCAAAAGCACACACAGACAAAAAGAGCATTTTAAACCTTCTGTCATGGGCCACAAACAGCAAGTGAGAAAACCATCTCTGCTTTTTTTAAATGTGGCAAAGCTAGGCTCCCACCCACCCAAAGGAGCCAATTAAAACTTTGTTATATACTAAACCAAATTCAGCAATCAGATAGGCTTCAGTGTCAGGTGGCATTTGGTAAGATGCTTCTAATTTTCACTTTTGCACCTTAAATAACAAGCAACTTGTAATGCAAAAGACACGTTTTGTTCAGCCTGCACCTTCTGAATCAGCCTGTTCCCTCCTGTAATGAAAGATTCAACAGCTGCCACGCCATCCCCTTTTTTTAATCTGAAAAGAAAAGAGCTCCATCTGTTTTATCATCACCTGCAGCACGGTATCTTAGATCAGACTGCTCACCAGACTCTGATGAGTAATTTGGAGATTATAAGGGGAGGAAACCAATACAGATCCTTCCAGCTTGCAGTTGACAGTTCTTATTGGGTGACTGCAAACCAGCTACTTACCACCATTTACCAGTAATTTACCAAACATTCAAAGTTACAATGGACCTTCCCTTATAAAAAAAAGATGTTGAGACTTGGGGGGAAAGTGCAGAGAAGAGCAACTAAGATGATTAAACACCTGGAGACTAAAACATAGGAAGAACAGTTGCAGGAACTGGGTATGGCCAGTCTAGAGAAAAGAAGGACCAGCGATGACATGATAGCAGTGTTCCAGTATTTGAAGGGCTGCCACAAAGAAGAGTGGGGTTATTTATTTTTTAAAGTAACAGAAATCAAGACAACAAAAGAGCTGATGTAGTTCCTGTTGTGAGTGTCTCTGGACAGGCTGGGTACATATCAGAGGATGACGAAGCGCAGCCAGGCCCTTCTGGGTATTTTCCCCTCCCGGCAGCCGAGCTAGATAATGAGGAGCTTTGTGTGCATTCCGAGTCGGACTCTCACAGTGATGAATCAGATGTGGAACAGGAAGTTAGATGGATTGATCCACGATTCAGACGGTTTGATAGGCGAAGGGGTCAGTTGGGTGGAAGAAGGAAGTGACGTATGGGAGACTATATTAGTAGGGGAACGAGAGACTCAGCCTTAGTCACGACCAACGTTAATCAAGGAGTGGCCTGAAAACTTTCGCAGTGCGTTCGAACTAAGTTTTCTAGTGTGTTTGAAACCTACCGAAGAATAATGATGTTCTGGACAAAGTGATAAAGACAGAGTGAGTTAATTGGAATGTGGGAGGAGAGCCTGTTTATCTTAAAGGTATCATAAATCAGTTTTGGCCGTTCAGGCCAACAAAAAAATGTCAGCAGCTTACTTTGAAAAGCCTTCGTTTGAAATGTGTTAATTAAAAACTCTTAAAGACATCTTTAAGTGGATTTTTATGAGCTGAGAGGGGCTAGACATAACAGTTCCCATCTTCAAAAAAGGGAAAAAAATGGATCCAGGAAATTACAGACCTATCAGCCTGACCTCAATACTTGGGAAGATTCTGGAAAAGGTAATCAAACAACGAATCAGCGAACACCTAGAGGCAAACAAAGTCAATGTCAGTGCTGCAAATATTGTATATTCTTGCTTTGACAATATGCAGAACTGTCTGGTATTTGTGGGGTTAATACAGAGCAGATGGGGGTGGGAGCAAAGTATGGAAAGAAAGAGGAAGGAAACCTTTGACCTTCACACTAATTAGATAGTGAGATATGATAGCTAATTTAGGGAGGGAACATGCTGATAACTAAACTGCTCAGAGGAAGAGAACTTAGATCTTAGCATAAACCTCCATTATGCCTGTGCCGATATTTTGTAACAATAAAAGACTTTTAGGAAAATAAAGGCCTGGAAGTTCTTTGAAGTGTTTCATTAGCCGGAACCATAACAACCATTACTAAAAGTCAACACGGGTTTGTCAAAAACAGATCATGCCAGACAAACCTTATTGCATTCTTTGACCAAGTGACAAAATTAGTGGACCAGAGGAATGCTGTGGATATAATTTACTTAGACTTCAGTAAGGCATTTGACAAAGTAGATCACAACCTACTACTTGAGAAGATAGAAAAATGTGGATTAGACAGCATCACCACCAGATGGATCCGTAGCTGGCTGACCGGCCGTACCCAGCGTGTGGTCCTCAATGGAACCGCATCTACATGGAGGGAAGTGTGTAGTGGGGTGCCCCAGGGCTCTGTTCTAGGCCCAGTGCTCTTCAACATCTTCATCACTGATTTGGACGAGGGGATAGATGAGGAACTCATTAAATTTGCAGACAACACCAAGCTGGCAGGAATAGCCAACACTCCAGAAGACAGGCTTAGGATACAGGAGGGTCTGGACAGACTTGAACACTGGGCACTATCTAACAAAATGAAATTCAATGGTGAAAAAAGTAAGGTTCTGCATATAGGCAAGAAAAACCAAAAGTACAGGTATAGTATAGGGGGTACCTTGCTCAATAGTAGTAACTGTGACAGGGATCTCAGAGTCCTAGTGGACAATCATTTAAATATGAGCCAGCAGTGTACTGCAGCTGCCAAAAAAGCCAACACAGTGCTAGGCTGCATTAATAGAGGGATAGAATCAAGATCACGTGAAGTGTTAATACCACTTTACAATGCCTAGGTAAGGCCACACTTGGAATACTGCATCCAGTTTTGGTCACCACGATGTAAAAAAGATTCTGAGACTCTAGAAAGAGTACAGAGAAGAGCAATAAAGATGATTAGGGGACTGGAGGCTAAAACATATAAGGAATGGTTGCTGGAATTGGGTATGTCTAGTTTAATGAAGAGAAGGACGAGGAGGGACATGATAGCAGTGTTCCAATATCTCAGGGGTTGCCACAAAGAAGACGGAGTCAAGCTATTTTCCAAAGCGTCTGAAGGCAGGACAAAAAGCAACTGGTGGAAACTAACCAAAGAGAGAAGCAACCTAGAACTAAGGAGAAACTTCCTGACAGTTAGAACAATTAACCAGTGGAACAACCTGCCTCCAGAAGTGGTGAATGCGCCAACACTGGAAGTTTTTAAGAAGAAACCGGACAGCCATTTGTCCGGAATGGTGTAGGGTTTCCTGCCTGAGCAGGGGGTTGGACTTGATGACTTCCAAGATCCCTTCCAACTTTATTATTATTGTTGTTGTTGTTGTTGTTGTTGTTATTGTTGTTGTTGTTATTATTATTAAGAAAAATGGATGGAAATTAATCAAGGAGAGAAGCAACCTGAGATTAAGGAGAAACTTCCTAACAGTGAAAAGCATTCAGAAGTTGTGGATGCTTCATCACTGGAGGTTTTTAAGAAGAGACTGGACAGCCACCTGTCTGAAATTGTATAGGTCTCCTGCTTGAGTAGCGGGTTGGACTAGAAGATCTTGAAGATCTCTTGCAGCTCTATTCTGAATGATTGAAGTTTATTTATAAGCTGCTTCTGAAGTTGCAACGGCTGCCCTACTCCCACAATCATACTGTATGTCCACATTTTGGGTGCTCAGCAACCAGCCCACATTTACATCCATTTTCACTGAGCCACAGTCATGCAACTGCAATTTATATTTTTGTTGGAATCCAGCATTTACTTCCAGTTTTTGGCAAAAAGTGGTCCCTAGCAAACGATTGCATTAGTTTGACCACCAACCAAATGGTTGTAAAGCAGTTGCACGACCTGCTTTACAACCATTTTGACTTACAGCCATAATTGCCAGGTTCAATTGCAGTCATAAGTCAAGGGCTATTTGTACATAGCTCTAAATCAGTAAGTGCAAGGTGCTAGCTTACTGAGAGAAACCTAGTTGAAATACTGCTCAAAAGGAACTCTGGTTTCACTTCAGTAGAATTATACAGATGTCTGTGGAGATTCTCAGTCATCCAGGTCATGGTTGTCCTAAAGGTGCTTTTTCAAAAGGCAACTGGACTGTCTTTGTTTTTCCTTGAAGACGTTTGCTCTTCTGTGGGGAAAAATGCACGCACAGCAAACTGCCATGCTTCCCCCCCCCCACAAACCTCATAACCTTTTGATACCCTTTGTCCCAAGGAAGCAGCCAGAAGGTCATCCCCTTTTGACTTAATACCTCACCTACCTAACTTCCTATCTCTTCCTGTCTTTGTTAGTTCCTTCTGCTTTTCATCTCCCTGTATTTGTTTTTACCTGGTCTTTGAACAGGTAATATGTTACTAGAAAATAGCTGCTTATATGAAGGAATTTTCCAATGGAGAAACTTTATGTCAGCATCTAAAGGTTAAACTTATGAATGTAAAATGTCAGCATTTAATGTAAAAACCTTTGTATGTAAAAAGGATATAAAAACCAATAAACACAGAAAGATTCTCAAGCTGTCTCAAGCTGTGGCAAGCAGCTCTGCAACAGCTTCAAATCTCTGCTCAAGAAATGCCTGCGTCTTTTTCTTAGCATCATTACACTCTTCTCATCCAAAAGGCTTTTTCAGTTCTGACTCCTCTTCAGTTCAGAACTGAAGAAGCTTCGAGGATGAGAAGTGAAACACCTTCAATTCCAGTCGCCTCTTGAAAAAGCACCTTTGGGACAAAATTATACAAGTTGTCATAATTGTACAGAGTGCTATTTTCAAGTGTGTATCTCTGTGTGCATTTCCAATTTAGAGAATGAAGTGTTCTAAGGAAACCCAAAGTTTCACTTTGATCTGGCATGAGGCTGGTTTGACATCAGTGCTTCTGGCCAGTGACCTTTCTTGGCCAAACATGGTTCAAAGCTCAGCAAGTGTGTATTGTGAGTCACATAATGCAACTCAACCATTGTGTGACTGCTGTATGTGGACATCGTTCTGAACATCAGAATCGTGCATTCAGTGAAAGCATTGTTGGAAGAGAACTGTTTTGCACTCCTGATTTTCCAGGACTCCCTAATAAGATTTAGCCTCTATTATTAAATATTATCACTGGAAATAAACATCAGGATAAGTCTAAAATGATAGGAAAGGAGGAAGGGGGGGGGAGGAGAAATGGCCAGCAGCAAGGTGGTGACACAGTTACAGTGGCAATGGCTGTACCATTGGAGATAAATTGCCATGGAAAACATCTACAGGTAGTTCTTAACTTACAACAGGTCATTAGTGGCGATTTGATGTTACAATGGTACTGACAAAAGTGACTTATGACCCGTTTTTCACACTTACGACCCTTGCAGTATCCCCATGATCGCGTGATCAAAATTCAGAGGTTTGGCAACTGACTCATATTTGTGACGGTTACAGTGTCCTGGGGTCATGTGATCACCTTTTGTGACCTTTTGACAAACAAAGACAAAGGGGGAGCCAGATTCACTTAACAGCCGTGTTGTTAACTTAATAACTGCAGTGATTCACTTAACAACTGTGGCAAGAAAGGTTGTAAAATGGGACAAAATTCATTACAGGACTACCTGTAACACATTCTAACTTAAATCCAGGTTGAGAAATTGCCATTCATATAATGTGCTAAGCCCAAAGAAATCACGTTAACCTCATTTGATGAGCTGTTTGTATACCAGGCTGAAACAACAATTCCCAGAACACACAAGACCATAGAATACCTATTGAGATTAATTTTGTTTTTTGTGCTAACTCAGTAAATGGCAATCTACCAACTAGGATCAAAGTGGCTCAAGTTCGTTTCGTACTGCTGCATCCAGTTTTGGTCATCACAATGTAAAAAAGATGTTGAGACTCTAGAAAGAGTACAGAGAAGAGCAACAAAGATGATTAGGGGACTGGAGGCTAAAGCATATAAGGAACGGTTGCTGGAATTGGGTATGTCTAGTTTAATGAAGAGAAGGATGAGGAGGGACATGATAGCAGTGTTCCAATATCTCAGGGGTTGCCACAAAGAAGATGGAGTCAACCTATTCTCCAAAGCACCTAAGGGCAGGACAGGAAGCAACGCATGAAACTAATCAAGGAGAAAAGCAACTTAGAACTAAGGAGAAATTTCCTGACAGTTAGAACAATCCATCAGTGGAATGGCTTGTCTCCAGAACTTGTGGGTGCTCCATCACTGGAGGCTTTCAAAAAGAGACTAGACAACCATTTATCTGAAATGGTGTAGGGACTCCTGCTTGACCTCCAGCTCATGTTCTTTCATTCTGCACCCAGCATATCCCAGTCAATCCCTATATCCAGGTTAGACCAACCACGCACATCTCTGAGTTCTTTTATCAAAAAGGACTGACTGATGCATATTTATTAAACATCAACAGCATGCATCAAAGGCAGTTCACTGCAAAAACCAGATAAAAGGCAAGCAAACTAGGGAGAGAAAGAAACATGAAAGACAAGAATTTACATTTCTTAAATGTCTCTATCAAAAAGGATACAGAATTTTCCAGAACCACTTAAAATGATCTTATGGATAATTATCAGCATGGCCTTCAGTTATTCCACCCTGAACCCTTTTTATGCATAAAATTTGGAGACTAGAAATGGAAAGTAGGACACCAAGTGATTCCCTCCTCTGTTTTGCATCATCAAAAAAAAATCCAGTTTCGTAGATGAAACTACCAAACTCTCATCTGTCATCATAGTATTTCTAATAGTAATAATAATAATAATAATAATAATAATAATAATAATAATAATTTGCCTGTAAGCAAGAACTGGTAGGATCATAAAATAGAGAAAGTCATAGAAAATGATAATGGGACTTCAGAATTCAAACAGACAAGCACCTGCAATGTAACACCACGGACTTAACAATTGTCGATAAGAAAGACAAAAAAGTCTGGATAGTGGACGTGGCAGTGCCTGCAGACAGCAGAATAGACAAGAAAGAACTGGAGAAGATAACAAAATACAAAGACCTACAAATAGAAATAGAAAGACTGTGGCAAAAGCAAGCAAGGGTAGTACCAATAGTAATAGGCGCCTTGGGTGCAATCCCAAAACAACTGGAGCACCACTTGAACACCATTGGCATTGACAAATTCACCATTAGTCAATTGCAAAAGGCGGCTTTACTAGGAACTGCTTCCATCCTGCGACGATATCTGTAATACCATCAAACATCCACATCTGCCTATCCCAGGTCCTTGGTAAGGACTCAATAGGTAGACAAAAGTGCCAAATCCAGTCTGAACATCTGGCTGACTGTGCAATTAATAATAATAATAATAATAATAATAATAATAATAATAATAATAATAATAATAATAATAATAATAAGAAGAAGAAGAAGAAGAAGAAGAAGAAGAAGAAGAAGAAGAAGAAGAAGAAGAAGAAGAAGAAGAAGAAGAAGAAGAAGAAGAAGAAGTTGGAAGGGACCTTGGAGGTCATCTAGTCCAACCCCCTGCTCAGGCAGGAAGCCCTATACCAGTGGTGGCGAACCTATGGCACGGGTGCCAGAAGCGGCACTCAGAGCCCTCTCTGTGCGCATGTGTGCCGTCGCCCCAGTCCTAGGCCTTCAGCTGGGTTTTAAAAAACCTTTTCGCTTTAGGCCTCCGCTGCCATGTGCAAAAAAAAAAAAAGGTTCAGTCAATTTCAACTTCTTGCAGGAAAAAAAGATCTTGCAAAGTTGGAATTGATTGAACTTTTTAGTCCCACCCAGTCTGCCATTACCACCACAGCCATGCCCACCAAATTGGCCCACACCCACCTAATTGGCCATGCCCACCCGGCACTGGACAATGCATAAGTGGGTTTTGGGTTGCAGTTTGGGCACTTGGTCTCTAAAAGTTTCGCCATCACTGCCCTATACCATTTCAGACAAATGGCTGTCCATTTCTTTAAAACTTCTTAAAAACTTCCAGTGTTGGAGCATTCACCACTTCTGGAGGCAGGTTGCTCCACTGATTAATTGTTCTAACTGTCAGGAAATCTCTCCTTAGTTCTAGGTTGCTTCTCTCTTTGGTTAGTTAGAAGACCTACATACCTCTTGATATATTTTAACTATGTCCCATACAGGTAGTCCTCAATTTATGGCCTCAATTGGGTCCAGAATGTGTTTTGCTAAGCAAGTTGGTTGTTAAGTAAGTTGCACCAATTTTACAACCTATTCTGCCACCGTTGTTAAGCGAATCACTGCAGTTCTTCAGTGAATCATGCAGTTATTACACAAACCCAGCTTCTCCCATTGACCTTGCTTGTTGCTTTTTTCAGTGCCCTTGTAACTTCAGAATGGTGGCTAAATGACTGGTTGTAAGTTGAGGACTACCTGTATTCGGTTTGACCTGTAAATCAGCAGAAATAATGCAAATCCAAGATGCAGGGAGGGGAAGTTAAGGAAAAGAAAGAGGCTAGAAAGCAGGAGACCATGAGTTCAAGTCCTGACTTAGCCATGAAAGCCAGCTGGGGTGGACTTTGGGCCAATCACTCTTTCTCCGTCTAACCCACCTCATAGGGCTGTTGTGGGGAAAATAGGAGGAGGAAGGTGTGTTGGCTATGTTTGCCACCTTGAGTTATTTGTAATCATAATAAAGGCAGGAAATAAATAAATAAATAAATAAATAAGCAAATAAATAAATAAATAAGCAAATAAAATGATCTACATAGGATATGGCATACCTATAAAAAGGAGACGGGGCTTTGATTGTGGCCACCCAGGTGCACAGACATTCTTGATTTATTTATTTATTTTATTTATTTTGTAGACTTTTATACCGCCCCTCTCCCGTAGGACTCGGGGCGGTTTACAGCCAAATTTAAAACATAACAATAATAAATATTTAAAACAGAATTAAATAACCTAGGCTGTACTAAAAACCAATTTAAAATCCCACACTAAAACCCTAACTACATTAATTTAAAATTACATAAAAACCCGAGGAGCTCTAGGCCAGGCCGGCTTGATTGAAGGGATAAGTCTTCAATTCTCTTCTGAAGGTGCGGAGATCATGACATGTCCGGAGTTCCGGAGGGAGCTCGTTCCACATCGTCAGTGCCCCCACAGAAAAGGCTCTCCCCCTGGGTGCCACCAGCCGACATTGCTTAGCCGATGGCACCCTGAGGAGGCCCTCCCTGTGGGAGCGAACTGGTCGGTGGGAGGTATTTACTGGCAGTAGGCGGTCCTGTAAATAACTGGATCCTATTTGCAGCTATTAGGAACAAACAGGTCTATGGAGAGTGGATTAGTGTTTCATTCGAAATACAGGAGTTAAAACTCCAAAGTCTGATCTCTTTGAAAATATGGATGAAACTCCAGTCGTCCCTCCCCCATCCATTCCTCCCCACCCCACCGAATGGCTGGCATTTCATAAGTTTGAGCGTGGCCAATTGGAGAAAGTGCATGGGAATTAAGCAGATTGATACGGTTATATGCAGAGGGCATAATGATCTTAATTTAATGTATTTCAATACATTTGAATTAGGCTTACATCTAGTGGATATGAAATCAAAGGGACGGGGTGGGCTGCTTTATTTATGGGTTTGTTTGTCCAATTTAGAGGGCCATCCATCTCGCAAAAAAAGGCCATACAACATGGATGCATGGGTGGCATGCAATAAAGGTAAAAACCAAACTAGGAGATAACATCAAGATCACGAGAAGTGATAGCACCACATTAAGCTGCACTGGTAAACCACACTTGGAATACTGCATAAAGTCACCACAATTCAAAAAAGATGTTGAGACCCTAGAACAGTGTTTCTCAACCTTGGCCATTTTAAGGCATGTGGACTTCAACTCCCAGAATTCCACAGCCAGCATTGCTGGCTGTGGAATTCTGGGAGTTGAAGTCCACATGCCTTAAAATGGCCAAGGTTGAGAAACACTGCCCTAGAAAGTCTCAACAGAGAAGAGCAACAAAGGTGATAAAGGATCGGAGGGGGCGGCTAAAGCATACAATGAACGGTTGAGGGAGTTATGCATATTTACCCTATCCAACAGAAGATTAGGGGGGACATGGTAACAATCTTCCAATACATGAGAGGATGTCACAGAGAAGAGGGGGTTGACTTATTCTCCAAAGCGCCTGAGGGTAAGAGAAGAAGTAACAAGTGGAAACTCATTAAAGAGAGATTCAACCTAGAAATAAGGAGAAATTTCCTGACAGTGAAAACAAGCCATCAGTGGAACAGCTTGCTCCTGAGGATATGAGAGCCCCATCACTGGATGATTTATAGACTGGAAAACCACATGAGTTGAATGAGTCTCCTGCCTTGAGGAGTGGGTTGGACTAGAATAGAATAGAATAGAATAGAATAGAATAGAATAGAATAGAATAGAATAGAATAGAATAGAATAGAATAGAATAGAATAGAATAGAATAGAATAGAATAGAATAGAATAGAATAGAATGGGGTAGGGTACAATAGGGTACGGTAGGGTAGGATACAGAGTAGAGCAGAGCAGAGCAGAGCAGAGTAGAGTAGAGTAGAGTAGAGTAGAGTAGAATGGGGTAGGGTGGGGTAGGGTAGAGTAGGATATGGAACAGAATAGAATAGAATAGAATAGAATAGAATAGAATAGAATAGAATAGAATAGAATAGAATAGAATAGAATAGAATAGAATAGAATAGAATAGAATAGAATAGAATAGAATTTGGAAGGAGCCCCTTCCAACCCTATGGATTCTATGCTCCATGTCCCAGGGGAGAGAAACATTGTCCCTCAGGGACAACCATTAGGAGGAAAGATGAAGGTAAGATTATGACTCTGGTGAAAACATTTCAGCTATGCAAAAGGATCAAACTGCTGCTGGTTAAATGTGCCCGTGGAACACAGTAAACATCTGATAAGGACAGGCAGCTCCATCGTGAGAAAAAAAATATGGGTGAGGCCAGATGGCTGAGATAAAAGAGCTGTGACACTCGGTGCCTTCTAGCTAACACACACAAATATGCTTTACCACAATTAGTCAGCAATCAAGGCAGTGGGTGCCCTCCCAGGCCAACTGCTGAGTCACAGATTTGGGCTTCAAGAAGAATGACAGAATTCAAAAATGACAGAATACAGATAGTCCTCGACTTACTGTTGTTCATTTAGTGACCTTTGGAAGTTGTAATGGCACTGGAAAAGAGTGACTGTTTTTCATACTTACGACCATAGCAGCATCCCCCACAGTCACGTGATCTAAATTCAGATGCTTGGCAACTGACTCATATTTATGATGGGTTGCAAGATCCCAGGATCATGTGATCCTCTTTTGCGACCTTCTGACAAAGTCAATGGGTAAGCCAGATTCATTTAACAACCAGGTTACTAACTTAACGACTGCAGTGATTCATTTAACAACTGTGGCAAGAAAGATTGCAAAATGGGGCAGAACTCAACAAGTATCTCGCTTAGCAACAGATATTTCGGGCTCAGTTGTGGTCGTTAAGTGATAACCCTATACAATTCTGGACATATGGCTGTCCAATCTCTTCTTAAAAACCTCCGGAGACAGCTCCCCTGTTGCTGTCAAGAGGACCTTTTATCCAAGCAAGCATGAGCAGGGGGTTGGACTAGATGACCTCCAAGGTACCTTCCAACTTTATTATTATTATTACTGTTGTTGTTGTTGTTGTTGTTATAGAGCAGGGGTCTTCAAAGTTGGCAACTTTAAGACTTGTGGACTTCAACTCCCAGAATTCCTCAGCCAGCCCTGGCTGGCTGAGGAATTATGGAAATTGAAGTTCACAAGTCTTAAAGTTGCCAAGTGTCTGGCTGAGGAATTCTGAGAGTTGAAGTCCACAAGTCTTAAAGTTGCCAAGTGGCTGGCTGAGGAATTCTGGGAGTTGAAGTCCACAAGTCTTAAAGTGGCCAAGTGGCTGGCTGAGGAATTCTGGGAGTTGAAGTCCACAAGTCTTAAAGTGGCCAACTTTGAAGACCCCTGCTGTAGAGGATGCTTTTTGTAGTTTTAAATATTTCTGTTCCCCTTTTTTGGATCAAAGTTCTCCCAAGGTGCCTGATGCACCGACCCCATGCAACGTTTCCTAGGATGGTACGGCAGCATCCAGGGCAGCCATGCAACCCACTCCCCTCCCCCCCACACACACAAAAATTCAGCCACTTTTGAGTTGCAGATGGACAAATCTGTCTGCATCTTCACTGCTCCAAGGCGCTGCTCAGCGCTACAAAACATCTAACCTCAAATTCAGCAATGTGCCATTTTAGCAAAAAGGTGATTTTTCCAACGAGCCATTTAAACCATTTCAGAATGCAACCAAGTCTTATAAAGCCTGAAGGGAATTGGACCAAATAGCAAAGTTCTTCAAGCAAAACATAGGAAAAGAAAGGACTTCACCTTCTGACTTGAAAGCATTCAAAATCCAAGGCAATTATTCTAAGCCAATTCATTGGAGACAAATGGATAAATCCAAGGGTAAATCTAGTACTATGGGGTCACTCTTGAGAAGGCCCTGCTTCCTAGCCAATCCGTCTGACTTATTTCTTGTTTCAAGTGCCTAGTCCTCAAGATGTTAAGTCACTTAAGGGCAAATGGCTCAAGAGGGCTTCACTGCAAGATCTTTGGGGAATTGGAAGAAAGAGTAAGGAAGATATCCTTGTCCCAAACCTTTACTAGAAAGCCACTGGAGTTTAGTGAGCAAGGGGCTGCATTAAAAGTGGGAGTACCAGGTTCAAATCTACCCTCAGCCACAGACAAGCCCTCAATGAATTTGGACCAATTATTCTCTTTCAGCACAACCAAACTCACAGGATGGTGGTTTGGAGTAGAAAATGAAGGGGTGAGGGGAGACACAATGTCAGGTCCCTTCAACTCCTGGAGAAATGGGGAGAGGGAAGGAAAAGGGAACCAGTCTGATGTTGTGCTTAAGATGCTGGCCTAGAAACTAGGAGGCTCTGAGTTCTAGTCCCGCATTAGGCATGAAAGCTGGCTAGGCAACTTTGGGGCCAATCATTGTCTTTCAATGCAACCCACCTCATAGGATTGTTGTTGTGGGGAAAAGAAGAACAAGGAATGCTATATACGCTCACTACGTTAAGTTACTTATAAAGTAATCAAGACAAGAAGCATGGGAGGGAAGGGGAAGGGAAGGGACCCACCATCCATAACCTCCAAAGGAGACACTTCGTTTTCTCTGGAACATCACGGCTACTTCCTGGTCCAGCACAGCAGCTCATTCACCCAGACAAGCCGAGGAGAAGACAACCTGAGCAACTTGCACACCAAGTGTAGTACCAGAATGTTTTTACACACTGTAGCTATTTTATACCTTCTTCCCCTGAATGGATAGGAAACTAATTTGACCACTTCCTGCCCTGGGTCTCTGTTTGCTGATTAAGGAGCTGGGCAGGGTTTCTTTTCCCCTGTGAAACTAAAACTGCCTTGGTTATGGGGCTCTGAAACCTCCAAGTTCTGGTTTTTCCCGTCCACCACCCATTCTTGCTAATTCATTACACCATAGATGCTAATTTCAGGTCTTTCATCCGTCCCCTTTGCATAACCCTGTTGGGCTCTTTCTCCAGCAAGACCTAAAGGTATGGGTTAGCCAAGCTTGGTTGGTCTCCTCCCCACCCCGAAAAAATTGCTAAGACAATGCAGGTAGATTGACAAATCAGGAAAATAGTTCCAACCCCCCTCCTTCTTCCCCCCTCCCAGCAAGAAATGACTTGTATATTTGCAAAAGAATGTGAGGCAAACTTGCAAAAAAGAAAAGAGAAACAAGGAAGCGTGAAAAACAAATTCCAAACCAGCCCATTTCGTTTTTGTTGAGTATAAGATGGAGCAGAGAGGAACTTAAAAGGAAAGGACTACTTGTTGAGTACAGTTTGCCAGCCAGGTACAGATCCATCTGGTGGTGATGTTGTCTATTCCACCTTTTTCTAGGTTACCAAGGTTGTGGTCTACTTTATCAAATGCCTTACTGAAATCTAAGTATACTACATCCACAGTATTTCGCTGGTCTACTAGTTTAGTCACTAACAAAGAATGAAATAATAATAATAAAGTTGGAAGGGACCTTGGAGGTCATCAAGTCCAACCCCCTGTTCAGGCAGGTAACCCTATACCATTTTGGACAAATGGCTGTCCAGTTTCTTCTTAAAAACTTCCAGTGTTGGAGAACCCACAGCTTTTGGAGGCAAGTCATTCTACTGGTTAATTGTTCTCACTGTCAGGAAGTTCCTCCTTAGTTCTAGGTTGCTTCTCTCTTTGGTTAGTTTCCATGTTGCTTCTTGTCCTGCCTTCAGGCACTTTGGAGAATAACTTGACTCTCTCTTCTTTGTGGCAGCCCCTGATATATTGGAACACTGCTATCATGTCCCCCCTCGTCCTTCTCTTCATTAAACTAGACATACCCAATTCCAGCAGCCGTTCCTTATATGCTTTAGCCTCCAGTCCCATAATCATCTTTGTTGCTCTTCTCTGCACTCTTTCTAGAGTCTCAACATCTTTGGTTGGTTTGGTATGATCTCTTTTTAACAAACTCGTGCTGGCTACTGGTTATGACTTTGTTTGCTTCTAGTTGTTCGCAGATCTGTTTTTTGATTATCTTTTCCCAGGATCTTCCCAGGTATTGATGTTAATAACTGCACTTTGGGTTATCTACAAAAATAATTAGCTTTGAATCTTGCTCCATTCTGCATGATTACGTGGGCACAGATAGTCTGTCAGCATATAAAGGATTCTTTTTAAACTTGCTGTTCTACTTAACGACTTGAATTATTGTAAATCAGTTGTGTAGAATATGAGGTCATATACAGATAGTCCTTTGCTTATGATCACAGCTGAGCCCAAATTTCCTGTTGCTAAGCGAGAGTTGTGAGTTTTGCCCCATTTTGCGCATTTTTTGCTGCAGTTGTTAAGTGAATCACTGCAGTTCTTAAGTTAGTAACCCAGCTGAAAATGAATCTGGTTTCCCCCATTAATTTTGCTTATCAGAAGGTCACAAAAGGGGATCCCAGGAAACAGCAACTGTCATAAATGTGCCCCAGTTGCCAAACATCTGAATTTTGATCACATGACCATGGGGATGCTACAATGGTCATAAGTATGAAAAATGGTCATAAGTGACTTTTTTCATGCCACTTTAGAAACATAGAATCTTGGGATTGAAAGGGACCTTGGAAGTCTTCTAGTCCAACCCCCTGATCCAGGCAAGAGTCCTTTATATCATCCTGGACAAATGGTTGTCCAATCTTTTCTTGAAAATAGATAGATAGATAGATAGATAGATAGATAGATAGATAGATAGATAGATAGATAGATAGATAGATAGATAGATAGATAGATAGATAGATAGATAGATAGATAGATAGATAGATAGATAGATAGATAGATAGATAGGGACGGACCATAGAATCCTAAGGCTGGAAGGGACCTTGGAGGTCTTCTAGCCTAACTCCCTGCCCAAGTGTAATTTTGAACGGTCACTAAACAGTTGTAAGTTGAGGACTGCCTATACACCCCCTTGGGCATTATCTCCAATTGTTTCTTTGCAATATGATGAAAGGGGGAAAACCAAATATATGGCTAGAGCAGTGTTTCTCAAGCTTGGCCACTTTAAGATGTGTGGACTTCAATTCCCAGAATTCCCCAGCCAGCACTCTGAAGTAGAAGAAAAGAAAAAAAGAAAGTACTTTGGCAGTTCTGTATTACTGCCCTGTATTTCAAACAGACGATGAACAGAAAAGAAAGTGAGCTGACTTCAAACTCCTATTTATATGGAAATGCTGACCTTTAGCTTTTCACAGATGACTTTAAATTACCTGCTGGAGGGTAAACAAATGGGAGAAGAAAGGTCTCTGAAGATCTGCTCTTTTTCAAATCCAATTGTTCTTTTTGACTCATCTTCTGATTTCCAGGCACATTTTAACCAAGCCAGGAACAAGAAATATGCACTTGGTCTTGAAACGGCTTCCATATTGGGAATAAGAAGAGGGTTTTCAAAACAAAGGACCATGAAAATAACACATTTCAAGGAATTTTTGAATTCTAACTAGGGTTGCTATCAAATTGAGATTGGCTGCAGTGTTGTATTTTGGTTCTTTTTCTGTTGCGTGTTTTAACTGATTAATGTCTTAATAGCAAGTTTAACTGCATATCTGTTTTCTACTGGCATGAAAAGTGCCAGGAGTTTGATCCTGACCGGCTCAAAGTTGACTCAGGCTTCCATCCTTCTGAGGTTGGTAAAATGAGGACCGAGATTGTTGGGGGCAAAATGATGACTCTGTAAACTGCTTAGAGAATGCTGTGAAGTGCTATAAAGTGGTATATAAGTCTAACAGCTATTGCTATAATAAAATAAATAATTTCCCCCAATCTGCCTCCCTATTAAGCAGACATTGTCCAAATCTTTTCTCCTCCCCCATGCCTAGTTCCTCTTTTGCTGTCTGGAGTCTTAAAATATTTTCATCCACAAAGCAGTTCCTTTTCCCTGTGCTGAAGATAGGACTATGACACACACACAAAAACCCTGCAATTAGTCTTTATACAATTCTGCTGGTGACGGATTTGTTTGATATGTAAATCTTAATGGCTGAATGGAATAAAGAATTAGAGATTCTTATTTGGCCTACACAATGGGAAGAGATGTTAACACTGGTGTCAAAAACTTTCAACAGATCTTAGATTCTGCCTTGAATAACAAAGCAACATATTTTCGGATGATTGGTTTCCATTGTAGCTAAGTAGAGAATGTCTGAGTAAATTATCTACTGGCTAGGGATGCAGTGGGATTACTGTTTCATTTAAATACACATTTGTATAATCTCCTAGAATTGTTTCCTTTTGGTAGGATATTATTACCTGAATTAACAAGACAAGACTTCATATACAGGTAGTCAACAACTAGAAAGAGTACAGAGAAGAGCAACAAAGATGATTAGGGGACTGGAGGCTAAAACATATAAGGAACATGTTGGAATATTCATGAGCAGGAAGAGTCATGTGGTAACTCAGTCAGCCAATGTGAAGAAAGTGCTACTGAGTCTGTGCAAAAGAGTATTGAGTTAGAAGCTGAATTTTCAGTCTCAGGTTTGTCTCTGTATCTCTCTGTAAGAAGTCTTCATTGTGCTATGTTGCTGTAAAGAAGAATGTATGGTATTGTAAACATTTTGATATGAACATAAAAAGATTATTTTGAATCAGCTAAAAGCAGTCAACTGAAAAAGAACTGCACCGAACCCACAAAAACACTCCAAGTTGCCTAAATCCTTCTTTGACATGAAGGAGGAACTCGAACTGACAGATGTATGGAGGAAAAGACATGGCAGAGAACAAGAATTCACCTTCTTCTCTGGCAGACATCAATCCTTCTCCAGAATTGACTTTATATTAACTTCTAGCGACTTGCTAACTCGTCTAAACGCAGTGGAAATCCTACCCAAAGCTCTGACGGACCACAACCCTGTGAGGATGGAGCTAAGACACGGCCAGACATAGAGGAGGTCCTGGAGAATCAATGAAAACCTGTTTAGACATGGAGACAAGGTGGCGGAATGCAAAAAAGCTATGAAGGAATACTTCAGCACACATATGAACAACGGAACACCGATAGAACAGATCTGGGACGGCAGCAAGGTGTACATGCGAGGGATCCTCATATCCATGAATAGCTGGCACCGGCGCCAACAAGAACAAAAAAGAAAAGAGTTAGAAAATGAGATAAGCAAAATGGAGCGGCTACTGATAAAAAGACCAGAAGACAAAGTCGCCAAAGAAGGACTCAAGATCTTAAGAAAGCAATTTGACATGTTGATGGCGGACCAAGTTGCAAGGAATATACAATATGCAAAACATAAGACATTCTGCAAGGCCAACAAACCGGGCCGCTGGCTAGCCTACACTATAAGAAAGAAACAGAAATCCCGCATAATTGAAAAGATAGAATACAAAGGCAAGCTAGAATTCCGACAAAAAACCATCAAGACAGCCTTCACAGAGTTCTACTCGAAACTATATGCCGAGGATAAGATACAAGACAAAGAGATAGATGAATTCCTACAAAACGAAAAGATACAGGCGATTACCGACACACAAAGAGAAGCCCTGAATGCCTTAATCACAAAGGAGGAAATACACTCAGTGATCACACAACTGAAAGCAGGAAAATCGCCTGGGACGGATGGGATGACAGCGACCTACTACAAGCATCTACAGGAGGAGATGCTAGAACCCCTCAGAAAGCTATTCGCCAGCATTCAAGAAGGAGGCCAGGTCCCACCATCCTGGAAAACAGCCTACATCTCATTAATCCCAAAGGAGGGGAAAGACGACACACAGCCCGCAAACTACAGGCCCATCTCACTACTAAACACAGACTATAAAATCTTCACAAAAATTTTGGCCAATAGACTAATGACTGTTCTACAAAAAACAATACACCCGGACCAAAGGGGATTTATACAAGGACGCCAGATGAAAACCAACGTGAGACAGCTGTTGAACATAATAGAGTACCTGCAAAGGCACAACCAGATACCCGCCGCTCTAATGTTTGTGGATGCAGAAAAAGCCTTCGACAGACTGAATTGGCCGTTCCTGACGAACTTGGTCCTGAAGATGAAAATGGGAGCACAGTTCTTCAACTCCATAACGGCAATTTACCAGAAACAAACAGGCCAGATCATTGTCAATGGAGACTTAACAGACTCATTTAATATAGAGAGAGGCACGAGACAGGGCTGCCCGCTGTCCCCCCTGTTATTTGTCCTAACACTGGAAATTTTACTGAACAGAATAAGAGCGGCGGAGGATGTACAGGGCATACAGATTAAACAACAAGAATACAAACTATGTGCCTTTGCGGATGACCTGCTGGTGACAATGTCGCAACCAGCACAGTCAGCAAGGAAATTGATGGAGATAATGGAGGACTATGGTAGGGTGTCAGGCTTCAAAGTAAATATATCAAAAACAAAGATGCTAGCCAAAAACCTAGACAACAAAGCAAGACGGAACCTGGAAAGAATAACGGGTTGTGAAATAGTCAAGAAAGTCAAATACTTAGGAGTGGAGATAGAATCAACAAATGCGAAATTATACAAGAATAACTACGAGGTCCTGTGGAATAAGATACAAGCAGACCTGGAAAGGTGGAAATCGTTACGTCTGTCCCTGCTCGGCAGGATAGCGACAGTAAAGATGAATGTATTACCCAGATTTTTATTTCTCTTTCAAATGCTACCCATACTCAAGAAGGATGCGGACTTAGACAATTGGCAGAAAGGCATCAACAGATTTATTTGGGACGACAAGAGACCGAGGGTGAAACTAAAAATCATCCAAGACGCAAGGGAGAGGGGGGGACTCAAAATGCCTAATCTAAAGCTATATTACTATGCTGCAACGTTGGTGGCGGTTAGTGACTGGATCAACATGACAAATGATAGAGTTCTGAATGTGGAGGGGCATGGTCTACGATTCGGCTGGCACGCATACCTAATATACGACAAAAAGGCAGATAGGAACTTCAAGGAGAACCCACTACGAATCCCATTGCTATGGGTCTGGAAGAAATATAAGCACCTCCTACACGACAAGATTCCCATTTGGACGATCCCTGGACACGCAACAGGAGATATGAACACATCCCAGGGGCAAGAAGTGGTGCCCTACAGTGAACTTGTACTGGGAGAAGAAAACGGGTTCCTCTTGAAATCTCAAGCAACGCTGGCAAACAGAGGAATAGGAAGTAATTGGCTATCATATATACAACTACAGTTAAGGTGGCGTAAAGACAAGAAGAAGGGCTTCTCCCAGAATGACGAGAACCTAATTAAACAGATCAGAGAGCAGGGGATTATGCACATCAAACGAGTGTACAGCATTCTGATAGAAATGGACTCTGAAACCCCGAGCTAGTCAAGAACTGTATGATAAAATGGGCGCAAGACTTCAGACACTCTATAGCCATAGACACGTGGGAGAAAATCTGGGTGAGGAATGTAGAATTCACGAAATCGCAACACTTAAGGGAAAACTTCTACAAGATGTTCTATAGATGGCATCTTGACCCGAAAAAAATATCACTCATCTACCCGGGCACCCAGCCCAAATGCTGGAGGTGCGGAGATGGGGAGGCTACTTACTTTCACATATGGTGGGCATGCAGAAAAATCAAAGCATTCTGGAGGAAGATATGGTGGACACTCCAAACTATTTTCAAAAAGCGTATAGAATTTCTACCTCAGGCTTTTTTGTTAGGGATCACAGAGGATATCACTACCTCAGAGTCAAATTTATTTTTGAACTTAATTACAGCAGCAAGATTATTGGTGGGACAGTACTGGAAAAATCCAGAAATACCGCCTATTGAAGAATGGACTGTGAAAGTAACAAATCTGGCGGAAATGGCAAAAATATCGGCATATTTGAAAAATCGCTCCAATGAACAATTTGTGATGGACTGGAAACATTGGATAGACTATATCCAAGAGAGACACCAATCAAACAGAATGCAGCTGGCGTTCAGCTAGGGCTCGACGGGAGGAGGGAAGAAGGGTTAACAAATCAAAGGTTTACAAAAACTAACACCCAATGTTGAATGTATATGTTCTATAACTAATGCCTCTTAACATAACCTTATGACTAATGATGTTTGCTTTAATATGGCTAAAGTAGGCTGAATCTCTACCTCAGGATATGAAACTCTCACCTCAGGACCTCTGGTTAGGGACTATAAAAGATTGCACTAGTAATGGGATGAAATCAAGTCAGAAGCGCAAACATACAATAGGCGATAGACTAGAAACAGTAGATAGACCATATATAAGAGAAACACCAATCCAACAAAATGTATTCGGATTATACTTGAAGATGCAAGGGAGGAGGGTAGAACGTTTACTAAAACAGATGTTTACAAAGATTAATACCTAATGTTGTATGCTATGTTCTAGGAGGGTTGTTTAGCAATAAGATCTTATGTTTCATGTTGACCACATTAATTTCGAAACAGATAGAAGAAACGCCAATCAAATAAAATGTAACAGGAGTATAGTTGAGACTAGACGCGAGGGGTGGGGGGGGGGGAAAAAGGCTTACTAATTCAGACGTTTTCAAAGACGAATACTTAGTATTGTATACCAGGTATCATGTTGATTGCTGCATAATATGTTTTTATGTCCAATGCTGATTGTTTTAATAAAAGAATTAAAAAAAAAAGCAGTCAACTGTAAGAGCTTCTGATTTATTTTTCACCAATAGAGAAATTAAAATTCTCTAACAGAACAGTTGCTGGAATTGGGTATGTCTAGTTGAATGAAGAGAAGGACGAAAGGGGACCTGATAGCAGTGCTCCAATATCTCAGAGGCCGCCACAAAGAAGAGGGAATCAAACTATTCTCCAAAGCACCTGAAGGCAGGACAAGAAGCAATGGATGGAAACTAATCAAGGAGAGAAGCAACCTAGAACTAAGGAGAAACTTCCTGACAGTTACAATGATTAACCAGTGGAATAACCTGCCTCCAGAGTGGTGAATGCTCCAACACTGGAAGTTTTTAAGAAGAGACCGGACAGTCATTTGTCCGAAATGGTATAGGGTTTCCTACCTGAGCAGGGGGTTGGACTAGATGACATCCAAGGTCCCTTCCAACTTTATTATTATTATTATTATTATTATTATTATTATTATTATTATTATTATTATTATTATTATTTACAACCATTCATTTAGCAACTGTTTGAAGTTACAATGGCATTGAAAAAAATGCCTTACAAGTGGTCCTCACGGTTATGACTGTCATAGCATCCCCACGGTTGCACGATCAAAATTTGGGTGTTTTGCAAACGGCATGCATTTCCTATGGCTGCAACTTCCCTGGGTCATATGATTTGTATTTGTGACCTTTCCAGAAGGCTTCTAACAAGCAAGCTCAATGGGGGAAGCTGGATTCACTTAATGACTGCATGATTCACTTAACAGCTGCAGTGATTTGCTTTAACAACTGTGGCAAAAAAAAGATAATAGAATCTGGCATAACTCACTTAACAAGCACCTTGCTTAGCAACTGAAATGCTGGTCCCAGCTGTGGTCATAAGTTGAGGACTACTTGGAACTCAGATGCTCATACTTTGTATATTCCTATAGCAAGAACGCCAAAAATGAATTGATTAGTTTCCATCCGTTGCTTCTTGTCCTGCCTTCAGGTGCATTGGAAAATAGCTTGACTCCCTCTTCTTTGTGGCAACCCCTGAGATATTGGAACACTGCTGTCATGTCCCCCCTCATCCTTCTCTTCATTAAACTAGACATACGGTACCCAATTCCAGCAACCGTTCCTTATATGTTTTAGCCTCCAGTCCCCTGATCATCTTTGTTGCTCTTCTCTGTACTCTTTCTAGAGTCTCAGCATCTTTTTTACATCGTGGTGACCAAAACTGGATGCAGTATTCCAAGTGTGGCCTTACCAAGGCATTGTAGAGTGGTATTAATACTTCATGTGATCTTGATTCTATCTCTCTGTTAATGCAGCCTAGCACTGTGTTGGCTTTTTTGGCAGCTGCAGCACACAGCTGGCTCATATTTAGGTCCCTCTCACAGTTACTACTACTACTACTAAAAGGTTCACCATCACTGTCCTAACTAATATCAATCAGACCTGGAGAGTGTTTGGATGGACACCATAGGAAATCCTGGGTCTTTAGTTAGCTGGAAACTTCCTGCATGAAAATAATGGCAAGCTATTGTATAACACTGCCAGGAAAATGACATGATTGTATCTAAGTGATTAGAATAATAAAGTTTGGAAGGGACCTTGGAGGTCTTCTAGTCCAACCCCTTGCACAAGCAGGAGACCTTATACCAATCTAGACAAATGGCTGTCCAGTCTCTTCTTAAAAGTCTCCAGTGATGGAGCACCCACAGGCAAACTGTTCCACTGGTTAATTGTTCTCACAATCAGGAAATTTCTCCTTAGTTCTAGGCTGGATCTCTCCTTGATTAGTTTCCATCCATTGCTTCTTGTCCTGCCTTCTGGTGCTTTGGAGAATAGCTTGACTCCCTCTTCTTTGTGGCAGCCCCTCAAATATTGGAACAATGCTATCATGTCACCCCTAGTCCTTCTTTTCATTAAACTAGGCATAATAAAGTTGGAAGGGACCTTGGAGGTCATCTAATCCAACCCCCGCTCAGGCAGGAAACCCTATACCATTTCAGACAAATGGTTGTCCAATCTCTTCTTAAAAACTTCCAGGGTTGGAGCATTCATAACTTCTGGAGGCAGGTTGTTCCACTGGTTAATTGTTTTAACTGTCAGGAAATTTCTTCTTAATTCTAGGTTGCTTCTCTCTTTGGTTAATTTCCATCCATTGCTTCTGGTCCTGCCTTCTGGTTCTTTGGAGAATAGCTTGACTCCCTCTTCTTTGTGGCAGCCCCTCAAATATTGGAATACTGCTATCATGTCTCCCCTAATCCTTCTTTTCATTAAATTAGGCATACCCAATTCCTGCAACGGTTCATATGTTTGAGCCCCCAGCCTCCTAAAAAATCTTTGTTATTCTTCTCCGCACTCTTTCCATAGTTTCAATATCTTTTTTATATTGTGGCAATCAAAACTGGATGCAATTATCAGTGGAAGTCAAGATTGATTCAAAGAAAAACATTTTAAGACCAATTCTGAGTGAGTATTAGGGGGGAAAATGTCTTCACACCAAAATCAGTTAGAGGAGTGTTCTGCCTTTCAGCTGTTCTCCCAGGGGGGTTGTTAGAAGCCAACTCTCCAAGTTAAATTGCTTTAATTTGAATTTCTCACTCAGTGGCCTTAATAGACCGTTCCCGTTCTAGAATTCCATATCAAGCTTGCACTAGCAATCATGCTAGTCCAGCAAGTGCAATTTAGTGTGGAAATTGGATCTGTAGTATGGAAGATACAGAACTCTTATCAGAGGAGGAGGCGCTGGGAAAGTGCTCATCACCAAAAGATATTTCCAAAATTTGTCCTCATTTGATTTTCCCCTTAACGCTTCTCCTCCTAAAAAAGCTAGGGGTTTTTTTTTTGATGCAGAGAAGAATTAAAGGTAGTCCTCAACTTACAAGAGTTCATTTAGTGACCATTCACTTACAATGGCACTGAAAAAAGTAACTTATGATCATTTTTCACACTTATGGCCATTGCAGCATCTCCATGGTCACATGATCAAAATTCAGATGCTTGGCAACTGACTCGTATTTATGACGGTTACAATGCCCCGGCATCATGCCATCCCCTTTTGTGACCTTCTGACAAGCAAAGTCAATGAGAAAGCCAGATTCATTTAGCAGTCGCGTTACTGGCTTGACACCTGCAGTGTTTCACTTAACCACTGTGGCAAGAAAGGTCATAAAATGGGGCAGAACCTGTTTTACAGATGGCATATGACACCAGTGAGATTAGCAAAAATGTTTAAAAATACTTCAAACAACTGTTGGAAATGGAAACAAAGACCAGGTACTTATTATCATATCTGGTGGACATGCCCCAAAGCAAAAAGATTTTGGGTTAAGATACATTTATTTATGGTTGGAGAAAATGACTAAAAAACAAATAGACTTTAAACCAGAATTACCAGGAATAATAGGAGCTAATTATGAGAAAGATTGCAGATGTCTAATACTACACATATTAACGACAGCAAGAATTGTATTTGCCCAACATTGGAAAAATAAAAACTTACCAACTGAAGAAGTATTAATTAAGAAAATTTTTAAACTATGCAGAAATGGATAGATTCACTTTAAAGATTAAAGAGGAAGAAGACTCAGTGTATTTTAGAACATGGGATAATTTCTAGCAATGGCTAGAAAACTGAGTCTGAGAGAAAGGTACATGATATGTAATTTTGAATATATATTAGCATTAATTAACATATTGTTTATGATAATTAACTATATATATTATTGTTAGTTAAATACATATACCCAGACATTGTGCTGTTTGCTAAATATTGAAAATATTATGTGGAAAAACCCCAACACCAACCCTAACCCTAACCCAAATCCAAACCCTAATCCTGACCTCACCTTATCCCTAACCTTATAAAAACTAATAAAATTTATATATATAAAAAATGGGGCAAAACTCACTTAGTAAATGTCTCGCTTAGCTACAGAAATTTTAGGCTCTGTTGTGGTCATAAGTTGAGGACTACATGTATTACATTTGCTACTACTTGGACAAAATAATGCATTATGCATCTCAAAATGGTGCTGGCCAGATTTCTTTGGGGGGGGTTGATTGCCATATTAATAACAGGATTGGAGAGCGGAGGAAAAAATCCACAGGAAATGCAAGCCTGCATAGCTATCGACTAAACGTGTTCCTGCAATTTGAAACTGACAGCTAACCATTAAACCCAGAATGTAATTTAAGGAAATTTACAGTCTTATTCATAGCGATCCAGGAAAATCCTTGCAGCAGGTGCAAACATTAAACTGCCCCTGAAGGCAAAACAGCTGCAACCAGGGAAATAAAACCCAAATATCTGGACTAATCCCTTTGTGGTTAATTAGAGTGTAAAGGCTGGACTGAATTTCTTACTGCATAGCTGCAGTTCCCCGAAGGAGCAGAATAATCTGAATATAAACCATGTGGATAAGATTTAGAGAAAAGACTCGACTGATACTGAGATGGTTTGAAACATTTGGGCAACAGTGACTTATCTTGAGGTTTTGTTTGAGAAGATGAATGATCACACCTGCCACAAGGAAAGGCAGCATCCAATTCCAGTTATAGAACTGTCCCTACTGTCAGGTATGAAGGTTGAATAGAAAAGTCATGTGTCCACCTCCATAACCATGGCTTAAATAGGGGTATTTTAACAAAGGAAATGAGAAGATAATCCTTAAAATACATGTAGTCCTTGACTTACAATCACAATTGAGCCCCAAATTTCCATTGCTAAGTGAGACAATTGTTAAGTGAGCCTTACCCCATTTTACAACCTTCCTTGCCTCAGCCATTAAATGAATTACTACAGTGGTTAAAATTACTAGCATGGTTGTTAAGTGAATCTGGCTTCCTTACTAACTTTGCCTGTCAGAAGATCGCAAAAGATGATCACATGACCCTGGGACACTGCAACCGTCATAAATACGAGAGTTGCCAAGAATCCCAATTTTGATCATATGACTACGGGGATGCTGGAATGGTCGTAAGTGTGAAAAACTGTCAGAAGTCACTTTTACCAGTGCTGTTGTAACTTTGAACAGTCACCAAGCAAACAGTTGTCTATGGAGACTGTATGGAAGGTCTGTGGAAAGTCCACATTTTTGACAAGAGAGGACCGCTGGTTTGAAAGAGGGGTTGAAGAGGCCATCTGTGTCAAAACTGAACAGCCCTCCCTCCACAGAGGAGAAGGGATACGACATCATCTATCTCCAGACTACAATGCAGTCCTTTCAGCAGTTCCAAGAAGGCTCCACACCCATTTGCACCACTCAGGTGACCCTGAAGACATAGATTAAGCCTCCAGGTAGCTTCAATGACTCGCTAAAAGAATGCAAATGACCAGCTGTCTGCAAGAAGTATGAATCCTTCCATTCTGCACCATCCAGTCAGAGCTGAAGAAGCTTCTTGGATGAGAAGTGAAACGTCTTCAAAGAAAAACAAGAAAGTCCAGGTGCCTCGTGAAAAAGCATCTTTGGCATAAATAGACAATTGTAAGTCAAGGACTACCTAGACTGGGCTTCCCCCCCCCCATCATTCTGCAACCTTCCTGGCCACTGTCACTTCCCAGTTCTTTAAAATCCCTATAAGAGAAGTTCCCTCCTGATTCCACAGAAGGCAGGGAGACACCCCCCCCACTGATGCCACAGGATTGTACAGAAACTTCCCTTTTCCCCACCAAAAATGCTCAAGCATCTGGAGATCAGCCTCTTTCACAAGGAAAGAAATTGCAAGGCATATTTCATTACAGCTTTTCATTTTAGCTTCTCCTCATCTTCAGCAGAAATCTGGTTCATGTAGTGCACAAATCTGTAATGTGGTTTGCTTTGGTAGCTTGGGATCTCAATCTTATTTAACCAATGATAGTTAAGCAAATAATAGCTTAAAACTGTGTGTGAAGTTGGTCACAGTTTTATTTGCTGATGAGGTGCATCTCGACCAATGACTTGAAGAATTAACCTATCGATGGTATGTAATGGTATGTGAGAATGACCTTGGGAGACAGAAGGGAAGCCACAGATGGGGCAACCGGCATGCAAAAGGTGTCTCAGCCCACAGAAAGGGGGATGGTGTGGGAAAACATCTCAGAAGGGTCCCTCTCTGGTTTTCCAGAGAGTTAACAGGAAAAGAGGAAGAAATATTTTCAGTCTTAACAAGGTTCTGTTAATGAAACCTTCCAATATGCCTATGGAGGTTCTTAGTCATCCAGGTCATGGTTGTCTCAAAGGTGCTTTTTCAAAAGGCAACTGGACTTTCTTTGTTTTTCCCTGAAGATGTTTCGTTTCTCATCCAAGAAGCTTCATCAATGAAGAAGCAATGAAGCTTCTCGGATAAGAAGCAAAATGTCTTCAAGAAAGAACATAGAGCAGTAATGGTGGACCTTTTAGAGATTGAGTGCCCACACTGCAAGCCAAAACCCACTTATTTATCATTGGGTACCGGGTGGGCGTGGCCCATTGGGTGGCATGGCTTCGGTGGTAATGGCAGACTGGGTGGGACTAAAATGTTCAATCAATGAATTCCAACTTTGCAAGATCTTTTTTTTCCCACGAGAAGTTGAAATTGATTGATTGAACCTTTTTTTTTTTGCACAGGGCGGGGGAGGCTCTGCGTGCCACCTGTGGCATGTGTGCCATAGGTTCGCCACCACGGACATAGAGTTGCCTTCTGAAAAAGCATCTTTGAGATAACCTTCCAATAAAAACAGAGCAAGGACTCCTGGATGTGCTTTTTGTCTGGACTACCTCAGAGGGCTAACATGCTCCCTACAATTACTCCTTCATGTTGCTTCTGACTTTTGCCTACATCACCCTTTGTGGCTCTAATCAAAGACAGAAGCAACCTAAAACTAAGGAAAAAGTGGAAGTGGAATGACTTGCCTCCAGAAACTGTGGTGCTCCAACATCGGAGGTTTTTAAGAAGAGACTGAACACCCATTTGCCTGAAATGGCATAGGGTTTCCTGCTTGAGCAGGGGGCTGGACTAGAAGACCTCCAGGGTCCCTTCCAACTCTGTTATTCTGCTCATAAACTGCCTCTGCAGCTGTGAAGGGCAGAAATGTGCTCAGGACACATCCTCTTTTCCCAACTCTTTCAAAGCTTGCTTCGTCATCCACTTCCACATTCACTAAACTTTAAAGAACTCTTCTCCTCCAACAAAGGTTGTTGCCGTCAGCTGGAACTGCATCACACGCACACACGCACACACACAGCCCGGGGAACACTTTAATCAACCAATTAAAACAAGATGTGGGCCACACCAAAAGCCGCAGCCTCAGGAGAACACGCTTTTCTGAGCGGTTATTTGCATGTTCCACCTTGAAGTCCCCCAGAGCTGCCACCCCAGTCACCGCAACTGCCAGCTGGATTTATGTGTTGAGCAAAATCAGACCTCTTGATGTGATTTTCATACATCTGGCAAATAAATAACAAAGCTTCGTGCTGCAGTTGGCAGCTAATTAGTGGGTCGGTTGGCAGATGTCTCGGGAGAAAGACGCCCCCTGTTGGCTGCTCTCACGGCAGCTGCTTGTCCTGACTTCCCCTTTGTCTACTTTCCGATGTTTGTGTTTGTTTGGATGCAGACTTTCTTCCACCCTCTTTCCTGCTAGGGCACCACAGTTCAAGAGCTAACAAAAGTCTCCCCCCCCCTCAAATCATGCAAACGTTCCCTAGCAACTTTGCTTTTCTACTCTGTTGCCATGACATTGCCACCCTCTCCTCCTCGGTGTGGGGATGCAGGTAGTCCTCACCTTATGACCAGACTATGAAGATATTCTGATCGTAAGAAGAACGTATGAACGTATGAAGAACAGTTGCAGGATTTGGATATGTCTAGTTTAACGAAGAGAAGGACGAGGGGGGACATGATAGCAATGTTCCAATATCTCAGGGGCTGCCACAAAGAAGAGGGAGTCAAGCTATTCTCCACAGCGCCTGAAGGCAGGACAAGAAGCAACGGGTGGAAACTAATCAAGGAGAGAAGCAACCTAGAAATTTCCTGACAGAACAATTAATCAGTGGAACGACTTGCCTCCAGAAGTTGTGGGTGCTCCATCACTGGAGGTTTTTAAAAAGAGATTGGATAGCCATTTGTCTGGAATGGTATACGGCAGTGACGGCGAACCTTTTAGAGACCGAGTGCCCAAACTGCAACCCAAAACCCACTTATTTACCGCCGGGTGCCAGGTGGGCGTGGCTGTAGTGCTCATGGCAGATTGGGTGGGTGTGGCCAAGGTGGGCATGATCACCTCGATGTTGCTCATGGGGAGGGACACCTGTGGGGGCCGGGCAGAGTTGGGGAAATCCAGGAGTTCTCTGGCAGGTGGGGCAGTGGGCGGGTGAGGCGAGGCAAGGCGAGGCAGGGCGGGGGAGCCGTTGTCGCAAGGCAAGGCAGGGGCCGGGGTGGCTGCTGCCTGACACCATCGGCCCCTGCACACAGAGGCCAGCGAGCGCATGGGTGCTGGGATGCATCCAGTCACATGGACCTGGGCGAGTTAGCGGGCGGCTGGTTGAAGAGGGACGGTTGCCATCTCCGGGGCATGGCCCGCGTGCCCACAGAGAGGGCTCTGAGTGCCACCTCTGGCACACGTGCCATAGGTTCACCACCACTGGTATAGGGTCTCCTGTTTGAGCAGGGGGTTGGACTAGAAGACCTCCAAGGTCCCTTCCAACTCTATTATTCTATGTTCTGTGTCTTATATCTATACACGTGTGTATAAATAAAAGATATATAACAAGAAATAAGAACAGACTCGACCCTACAAATTAACAGCCTGCTGGTTTATGCAACACGTTAACTTAAACTATATGCCAGATTTTTATATAAGAAATTATTGGAATGGGTCCAAGGTTATTGTGGAAGAGCAGAGTGGAACAATCAGACTTTTGTCTGGCTCATCTGACTGAAAAATCCTCTATTCCTCTCCTACAGCATCTCTTTGTTGACTTTAAGTCAGCCTTTGATTTACTCTCAGAGGAAACTGTTGTTTTCCAGCCTTATGGCTGTAATAAAGTAGCTTGATTTGATCTGAAACTTCTCCACTCCTTGGTCAGCCTCATCTGCTGATGTAATGGTATGTAAGAAAGACCTTGAGAAACGGCAAAGAGAAACTGCTAGCAGTATTTCTCAACCTTGACAATTTTAAGGCATGTGGACTTCAACTCCCAGAATTCCACAGTCAGCATTGCTGGCTGTGGAATTCTGGGAGTTGAAGTCCACATGCCTTAAAATTGTCAAGGTTGAGAAACACTGGATCGTCAGATAGGAGACAGTGTAGCCTGCAGCAACATAATAGGAGGAGAAACAGGCTCAGAAGGGACTCTTCCTAACCTCTCAGGCTGTAACGGAGAGAGCGAGAGATTTGTACTGTTAGATTTGCAAGATTCTGTTAAAATAGCCTCACAAAAAAGTAGAATTAGCTCATCTGGTCATGTTTCCTCTCCGATCCCCCTGGGAAGGCTGACAACTATTATCTCTCTGAAGAGATGGATGCTGAAATTGAATAATCACGGCTCACTGATGCCTGAGATAGCATAAAAGTGAAATAGTGTAACAGGGTAATCTGCCTTAGCAATAGCAATAGCACTTAGACTTATATCAGCGGTTCTCAACCTTTTCCGGGGCTCGACCCCGGCCCGCATCGCGCATGCGCGGCGCAACGGGGCGCATCATGCATGCGCGGCGTGACGGGGCGCATCGCGCATGCACGGCGTGACAGGGCGCATCGTGCATGCGCGGCGTGACGGCCCGCATCGTGCATGTGCGGCGCGACAGCCCGCATCGCGCATGCGCGGCACGACGGGGCGCATGCGCGGCGCGACGGCCCACATCACGATAGGGAAAAAAATGGCCAACCAAAAAAAAAATGGCCGGCCAAAAAAAATGGCGGGCCCGCACTGCGCATGCACGGCGCAACGGGGAGCATCGCGCATGCACGGCGCAACAGCCCGCATCGCGATAGGGGAAAAAATGGCCGACCCAAAAAAAATGGCCGACTGCGGTGCTTGGCGACCCCCGTGAAATGGTCGTTCGACCCCAAATGGGGTCGCGACCCACAGGTTGAGAACCGCTGACTTATATACTGGCCCAAAGTGCTTTGCGGTACTCTCTGGGCAGTTTACGGTGTCAGCCTATTGCCCCCAACACTCCAGGTCCTCATTTTACAGACCTTGGAAAGATAGATGGCCGAGTCAACCTTGAGCCCCATCAGGATCGAACTCCAGACTATAGGCAGAGTTTGCCTGCAATACTGGATTCTAACTACTGCACCACCAGGGCTCTTAATACTACAGTGGTACTTTGGTATTCATCCTTAATTGGTTCCAGGAGACACGACGAGTGCTAAAAAGGATGTTATCGCAAAGATGCTTTTTCACGAGGCAACTGGACTTTCTTGTTTTTCTTTGAAGATGTTTCACTTCTCATCCAAGAAGCTTCTTCAGCTCTGATAACTGAATAGCTATGATTCCTGATAACTATGACCTGGATGATTGAGAATCTCCATAGACATTTAACTAAAAAGGATGAGCAGCAAAAAAAAAAAAACCAAACCCATGTGATTTACTACATAACTCTTTGTTCCAGCTCGGAACGACTTCCTATCTGTCCCCCACTTCCTTTTACAGCATGTTGTGTACCAAACAAACGCTGAGTACCAGGACAACATTTTTGCATCAAAATGCGAAAAGTTCAAAATTCAACGAGTTTTGAAGCAATCGAGTACCAAGGTACACCATATAATAGTACTATAATGACCAGATCTCATAAAAGAAGCTGGAAGTATCATTTCATTAAGTTATGTAAAGAAACTAAAGGGATTAGGAGAGACATCCTAATGTATTTATGGGGTCCCTTTATGACTCCAGTCTTGGGGGAGAGGGTTGATTGAATTCCTCTTGGGTTATAAGACTGTAGAACCCAAGAAGGACCCAAGAGATGATAGGCAACAGAACCATCCAGAGGATTCACCATTTTGTGAAAATGCTAATAGCAGCATTGCAACGTCCACCCTTTTCAGCTATGTGGGTGACATCATGTGTCAAAGGGGTGGGACTTGCACAATGTCATCATGAAGCTTGTATTGTGGACTTTGCCCAAAGCAGCTTTCATCACTTCCCAAACACCTAGGTTTGTAGCTGTTGGATAGAGAGTCCCCTATCAGATGTAATAAATCAGTGCTTCAACTGACTTCTTGCATTTTAACATGCTCTATAAGAATCTGCTACTAACAGTCAAAGCAAATCGGCAGTAAATAAAAGTCAACGGAATTCAAGGTGGGCTGGATTTAGACCTCTTGTGGGTATAAAGGGATTCAAGACAGATGACGTGTTTGACCCCCTCCCTCAAGCTCACCCTGGTTATCTCCTACAACCCCTTTCCTTGTTATGGGGCCACGATCGGGGAAAGTTTTCCCCATTACTTGGCAATAGAAAAGGAAGAACAACAAAGCTCAGGGGAATCAATCAATTGCTTTGCTTATTGCTTGCTGCACACACAAAATCAGGACAGGATCATTTGGCAGCGAGTCAGAGCAGAAGCAATAGAAATAAGCAGAGATTCACTGCTGGGCAGCAAATTTTTGCAATTATACTACTCAACTGATTCAAAGGTGGTGGATATTTAAACAGCAGGAAAAGGCATAGTGAATGACTTCCAAGATTGTATTCCTCTTTCCAGAAGCTGACAGACTCCTTGGCTTCCCACAGTTAAATGGTATTACAGGTAGTCCTCGACATACGACCAAAATCAAGCCCAAAATATTTGTTGTTAAGTGAGATAGTGAGTTTTTCCCCATTTACAACCTTTTTTTGCCACAGTTGTTCCTCTACACTTATTAAGTGAATCTGGCTTCTCTATTGACTTTGTGGTCAGAAGGTCACAAAAGGGGATCACATGATTCTGGGACACTGCAACTGTCATAAATATGAATCAGTTGCCGAGCCTCTAAATTTTGATCACGTGACCCTGGGGATAATGCAAAGGCAGTAACTGTGAAAAACGGTCATGGGTAACATTTTTCAGCGTCACTGTAACTTTGAATGGTCACTAAATGAACTGTGTAAGTCGAGGACTACCTGTACTAGGGAATGTCCCCTAAACCAAGAAGTATTGGCAGCTGGGTAACTTGCAAAGCACCAATAAAAAAGAATATTTGTAGCTCAGGGTTGAGCTTTGAAGTCCTTGGTGCTTCGTGAGCTTGGCGGTTTAATAATAATAATAATAATAATAATAATAATAATAATAATAATAATAATAATAATAATATATAAAGTTGGAAGGGACATTGGAGGTCATCTAGTCCAACCCCCTGCTCAGGCAGGAAACCCTATACCAGTGGTTGCAAACCTATGGCATGGGTGCCAGAGGCGGCACTCGGAGCCCTCTCTGTGGGCACACGTGCCGTTGCCCCAGCCTTGCCTCCCACCATGACCGCCAACTCACCAGCAGTCCCCCTGAAGGAGAGTCACCCCTGAGTGTGGCCCATGCGCAGCAGCACAGCCAAGGACATGGCAGCCAGGCAGTGTAGACAATTTTCTGCCCTCACGCCCCATCACGCACAGTTGATGCTGCAGGCCGTGGGCAGAGGGCATGGCCGTCATGGTGCTGCTGGGCTGCCTAGGCGATCTGCGGCGGGTCCTGGAGGCAGTGAGTGGTCCTGCGGGCAGGTGGGGTGGGGGTGGGGCAGGGGTGGAGCCAACTTTTGGGCACTTGGTCTCTAAAAGGTTCGCCATCACTGCCCTATACCATTTTGGACAAACAGCTGTCCAGTCTCTTCTTAAAAAATTCTAGTGTTGGAGCATTCATCACTTCTAGAGGCAGGTTGTTCCACTGGTTAATTGTTCTGTCAGGAAGTTCTTAGTTCTTGGTTGCTTCTCTCCTTGATTAGTTTCCATCCGTTGCTTCTTGTCCTGCTTTCAGGTGCTTTGGAGAATAACTTGACTCCCTCTTCTTTCGGGCAGCCCCTGAGATATTGGAACACTGCTATCATGCCCCCCCTCGTCCTTCTCTTTGTTAAACTAGACATACCCAATTCCAGCAACCGTTCCTTATATGTTTTAGCCTCCAGTCCCGTAATCATCTTTGTTGCTCTTCCCTGTACTCTTTCTAGAGTCTCAACATCTTTTTTACATCATGGTGACCAAAACTGGATGCAGTATTCCAAGTGTGGCCTTACCAAGGCATTTTCTTGCAGAGATGTTATGATCCAACTAAGTAACATCACCATCATCATTGCAACATCTGCAAGAAAGCAACCAAGCTCAGAGAGCACCAAGGATGTATTTATTTGTATCCCATCATTGTTACTTTTGCAAATAATTCAAGGCAGTGAACACATCAAACACACCTTCCTCCTCCTATTTTCCCCATAGCAATAACCCTATAAAAGTGGGATGGGCTGAGAGAGAAAGGGACTGGCCCAAAGTCATTCAATCAGCTTTCATGGCTAAGGCAAAATTTGAACTCATGCTCTCCCACTTTCTCTCCCAGTGCCTTGGGCACTAGATCAGCGGCTCCCAACCTTTTCTATACCTCGCACCCCTAGAACACTTCTGATATATTCTTGCACCCCTTACAAAAGTTCGAAATAAAAGCAACGAATTATGCACATGCACTATACTTTTGAAAGGCCAAGTTTTCGCACCCCCTGGAATATTGTTTCACAGCCCCAGGGGGTGCGAGCACCAGGGTAGGCAACCTTGACTCTTTTATGACTCGTGGAGGTCAACTCTCAGAATTCCTGAGCCAGCCATGCTGGCTCATGAATTCTGGCAGTTGACCTCCACGAGTCATAAAAGAGCCAAGGTTGCCTAACACTGCGACTACACCAAGCACACAAAACAATGGACTGGAAAAAATGGATAGACTACATACAAGAGAAACATCAATCAAAGAAAATGTATCTAGCTTATAGTTAAATCATGATATGCTGAGTGAAGAATGTTTACAAGTACAAAATGATTGTATTAAGCTGAGTTGCACTCAACCTGATTTTTTTCCTTTGCTTCCTCTGTTTACATTTACAAATATATAATTAATTTAAAAAAAAAAAGAATTACAGAGAAGGCACCAAAAACAGCTCTACTGCTCCTCCTATCTTCAAAAATAAGGAAAGCGTACTGAATTTCTACCTCAGGATACTGAATTTCTACCTCAGGATTATTGGTTAGGGATCATAAAAGATTGTACTAATACTGAGATGAATAATATGTGATAGACTAGGAGCTGTGGATAGACTATAGAAAAGAGAAACACCAAGCAAATAAATTGTAACAGGCGTTTAGTTGAGGCTTGATGTGCGGAGTGAAAAATGTTTACCAAACCAGACGATTATAAAGATCAATACTTAGTGATGTATATCAGGTGCTATGATGATTGATGCATACTATGATTTTATGTTCAATGCTGATTGTTTTAATAAAAGAATTTTTTCATAAAAAAAAAGAAAAAAGAAAACGCTGTTAAAAGAAATTCAACGGAAGGTATCAAGCAGATGAAGAATAAAAGAGGAAGCAGACGCTGCTTTGTCAGGAAAATAAACCTTGAGAAATCTCCAGGTAGATTTTGGCACCCCCGTTTGAAAATACTAAAGTATTCATGCCACCTATTATTGTTGTTGGGTTGTTGTTTTTTACAGATTTATTTAGCCAATTTAAACCAGTTCCCACCTCACTGGATAATGTGACTCTGGGCTGCATACAACCAACAGCCATTAAAACCACATCGTGACCATTAAAACACTTAAAGCAATCAACATAATGAAAAAAAATTAAATATTAATTAGTAGCTGATAATGGTTGGACAAGGGGACTGCACTTGTCTGACTAACATTTGTGAGCTGGGAGGCTTTGGCCACAGTGAAGGAAACTGGTGCAAAATATTTCAAGATTATGAAAAACCCTATGAGACTAGCTTGAAGTTGAGGCTTATCCAACTGCAGGGAAAATGGTGCTTGGGGAAGTCAGCCTTATTTTTCTCCTCTGCAACCTTGTGCGATGAAAAACTGATGGCATCATTAATGCTTCACACCCCTGTCAAGACAGTCCCATCTCTTTATGACCGAGATGTGCAGAGACATGGAAAAAGGATTGCACATCTTCCTGGTACGTGGGAGGAGGCGCAGTCCATGGCAGGCATTCAAATGCATTTCCTGCACTCTTAAAGCCACATAGATGACTCTGGAAACAAAGCCATTCGGATGAATTTTAGGACAACCAAGTAGAATTTCTAACTGCTTCTCTGCTATTTTCTCCCTTTCAGACCGAGTCAGGCTTGGCAAACCTCCAACAGCAGAAAAACAGCAGTGATGATTACGTTAATGTCAAATGAAGATTGTTTTTTAGGGGGGGAAAAAGATATATATTATTTAAAGCAGCATGTACCCGCTTGCTCAAATCCAGGGACTCGTGGGAAATTTAGTTTCTCTAAAGTTGAAGTCCATAAGTCTTAAAGTTGCCAAGTTTGAAGACCATTGTCTTAGAATTTGGAAAACTTCCACAGTGCGGTTCTAGGTGGATACCACAGTGCTAATGATTCTCAGTTTTTCTATGAAGGAATAGAGCTCATATCTCTGAGCAGGTCCACAGAATGATTCTATATAGATGCAAGACACAATTTCCTTGTCATCCTCAGATCAATGGCATTTATGGCCTGTAAACAATCCTTCATTTCATTTGCGGGAAGATTTGATTTGTTAATTAATTGATTAATTTACTTACTCACTTGCTTACTTAGTTACTTATTTTTTAAACTTATATAGCTATCCACTCACTTTCAGTGACTCTAGGTGGCTTACAAACAATAAATTAATTCGTCTTGGAAAAAGAAACATTTTGGAACCACTGTTCAACAGTAGGATTTCCCTTAGAAGGGAAATTGCCACTTCTAGCACTGCTACAAATTGTCCTTGACTTACAATAAGTGCTTTTTTTTGTAAGAAAAAAGGTGCCAGAACTCACATCGTGTTTATCTTTTATTTAAAAATTTATATATTCAGTGCTTAACATAAATTTAATTTATTGTATTTAAGGCAAATGTTCATAGCAAATTTTATATTAAAAATTAAAAAAAGATTTTCAATTCACCAACATTTTTTAAAATAAAGAAATTATTTACCTTTTCCACGTAGTCCATCACTGTACACCCACCCACACACGTCAGTTGTGTAATGAAACATAACGGTCGCCGCCCGCAGTAAACACTCAGCGCACGACCACACGACCAATCACAAGCCGAGCAGCACTTTCACAACCAGCGCAGAGGAAGTACGCATGCATCGGACTCGACACACAAGCAGCCCGCATGCACCGTTTTAATGATTTTGCCGCCAACCTGCGACATTCAACAGGGCAATCCAAGTTCACGTGGACCAAACATCAAATTTTCAAAAGTTACTTTTAAAACTTGGAAAATCCGTCGAAAAAAAAATGTCAGAACTCCATTCCGGTGCATTTTATGACAAAAAAGCACTGCTTACAACCATTTGTTTAGTGATCAAAGTTACAATGGCACTGAAAAAAACAGACTCATAACCGGGTTTTCACATTTACAACCATTGCAGCATCCCCATGGTCACGTGATCAAAATTTGGGCACTTGTCAACTGGAATGTATTTAAGATAGTTGTCATGGTTCTGACTGATGAAACTGTTCAAAGAACTTTGAGGCATTGTTTAACTTAAAGAATCTTTATTCGAGTGACATAGAATCAGCATGTACATATTCGAAGCCAAAATCTGGATTCCTCTCCCCTGAACACATAGTATCAAAGCACAATTCCCTCTTCTAATTTATGGTCATAAATCACATTCCCTAATTAGTTTGAAATGTTGGCTTTCCCCCCACTTCTTCAACCCACCAATTCTTATCATCTCTTATTTCAAAAACCTTAGTTCTCACATAGTTACAGTATTGTTATGTCTAACTAATTCCCATACACATTCTTCCTCCTCCCGCCCGCCCCAGTGTCATCTAATTTTAGCTCTAACAGTAATACACAAGTTAAGGAAAATGGCTGCATCTCCATCTGTTGTCAAAGCAAAAACATTCGATTTTAGCAGCGTTGACAATAGTTGCACTATCCCAGGGTGATCTCCATTTGTAACCTTCCCACCTAACTTCCGACAAGCAAAGTCACTGGGAGAAGCCAGATTCACTTAACAACCATAAACTCCCTTTTTTACGACCCTGTAATGCCTTAATTCAGGGTAGAGATGGGGCGACTGGATGGAGCTGAGCGTTTACTGGCTGGATACCCTTCCCGATGCCTATGTGGAGTTTGCAGCAGATCTTTTTTTTCTTTGAGCCCTAAGAGAGAAACATCTGCCGCTCCCTAGGATTGAACTCTCAACTTTCTGAGTGGGAAGTGAGTATCTTCACCGCTAGGCCACCTTGCCGATCATTCACTTAACAACCCTGACACCTATGACTCACTTAACAATTGCAATGATTTGTTTAACAACTGTGGCAAAAAAGGTCATAAAATGGGACACAACTCACAATTCTCCTGCTTAGCAATAGAAATTTTGGACTTGACTATGGTTGTAAGTTAAGGATTACCTGTACAGAAAAAGCCCAATAAAATGAATCCTTACCTGATCTTTTTCCCTGGGATTCACTAGAAATGGGATCAACCAGAAAGGTTGCAGAGAGCTAGAGAGGATTAATGCAATGAAACAGAGGATGTTCATGGACACTATTTAGGGATTTTGTTCACTATTTAAAAGCAGTTTTTTTCTAAATTTTCTTTTCTCCTTTGAAAGAAAATTCAGAAATGAATTCTCTTCTTCCCTAAATTTAATCAGAACCGCTAGGGGAAACGCGGAATTTTTTTTCATTATGATGCTGTTACAAAGTTCTAGGACAGGATGTTGTGTTACAAAAAAAGCAGGGCAAATTATAATTAACCCTCAGGGTAGAGTGACATAATTTTAGATTTTCATTTTGGTGGCTGGGGGCTAGAGTTAACTTTGGAGGAGGGGGGGGAATCAAAGAAGTATTTCAAAGGGAATCAGTGGCTGATGTGCATCCACAACCAATTATCTTTCCTTCCCCATAACTGAGTTTCATCCCATTTTACGACCTTTCTTGCCACAGCTGTTAAGTGAATCACTGCAGTTGTTTAAGTTACTGATTGTTAAGTGAATCTGGCTTCCCCATTGACTTTGCTTGTCAGAGGCTCATGCAAGATGATCACATGGCCCCGGGGCACTGCAACCATTGTAAATATAAATCAGTTGCCAAGCATCCGAATTTTGATCACGTGATCATGGGGACGCTGAAACGGTCGTAAGTGTGAAAAACAGTCATAACTCACTTTTTCTAGTGTCAATGTAACTTTGAACAGTCACTGAATGAACTGTGGAAAATCGAGGACTACCTGTATTCATTTATGTTAATTATCCTTTAACTATCCCAATCATGTCTCTTTTTTCAGTGCTGTTGTAATTATGAACGGTCAGTAAACAAATGGTTGTAAGTCAAGGACTACCTGTAAGATATCAATAGCAAGATGGTTTACGGAGTACCACCTCTCTCTCTCTCTCTCTGCAAGGTGCTGTTTTGAAAACTTGTCTTCCGTGCAAATAAGAAACAAAAGGACAGTGTGGTTTTCAGAAGCCTGGTGACCTTGAAATTCAATCTGCCTTTCCTTCTAATAGGCTACTTCAGAGGAGGCTTTTGAACCAGATTAGTGATTTCTTGGATTTACTCCAAAAGCATTAAAACCAAAATGAGAGACACTGTGTGCCCTTTCTAGAAATGAATTTGTCCTGGAATGCTGAGCAGCCCCAGCAGCTGTACTGCTTACAGCAGGGGGTCTCTAAATTTGGCATCTTTAAGACTTGTGGACTTTGGCTCCACCAGATGGATTCATAACTGGCTGACCAACTGCACTCAACATGTGGTCCTCAATGGAACTGCATCTACATGGAGGGAAATATGCAGTGGGGTACCCCAAGGCTCTGTTTCAGGCCCAGTACTGTTCAACCTCTTCATCAATAATTTGGACGAGGGGATAGATGGAGAACTCATCAAATTTGCAGATGACACCAAGCTGGCAGGAATAGCCAACACTCCAGAAGACAGGCTTAAGATACAGAAGGATCTGGACAGACTTGAACACTGGGCACTATCTAACAAAATGAAATTCAATGGTGAAAAAAGTAAGGTTCTACATTTAGGCAAGAAAAACCAAATGCACAGGTATAGTATAGGTGGTGCCTTGCTCAATAGTAGCAACTGTGAGAGGGATCTTGGAGTCCTAATGGACAATCACTTAAATATGAGCCAGCAGTGTGCTGCAGCTGCCAAAAAGGCCAACGCAGTTCTAGGCTGCATTAACAGAGGGATAGAATCAAGACCACGTGAAGTGTTAATATAATTTTATAACACTTTGGTAAGGCCATACTTGGAATACCGTATTCAGTTTTGGTCACCACGATGTAAAAAGGATGTTGAGACTCTAGAACAGGGATGTCAAACTCGCAATGTCACATGACATATCGCAACTTTTTTTCCATTGCTGGCAATGGGGTGGGCGCAGTTTTGACATGACGCATCCGGCCCATGGGCTGGCAGTTTGACACCCCTGCTCTAGAAAGAGTACAGAGAAGAGCAACAAAAATGATCAGAGGACTGGAGGCTAAAACATATAAAGAACAGTTGCTGGAATTGGGTATGTCCAGTTTAATGAAAAGAAGGACAAGGGGTGACATGATAGCAGTGTTCCAGTATCTCAGGGGCTGCCAGAAAGAAGAGGGGGGTCAACCTATTCTCTAAAGCACCTGAAGGCAGGACAAGAAGCAATGGGTGGAAATTAACCAAACAGAGAAGCAATCTAGAACTAAGAAGAAATTTCCTGACAGCTAAACAGTCACGGAACGAACTCTTGTAAGTCCAGAACTACGTGTGTTAATTTATGTTAATTATGCTTTCACAACTGAGAGCCAGTGGAACAACCTGCCTCCAGAAGTTATGAATGCTCCAACCCTGGAAATTTTTAAGAGGAGATTGGACAACCATTTGTCTGAAATGGTATAGGGTTTCCTGCCTGAGCCAAAGTCCCTTCCAGCTCTGTTATTCTATTCTATTCTATTCTATTCTATTCTATTCTATTCTATTCTATTCTATTCTATTCTATTCTATTCTATTCTATTCTATTCCCCAGAATTCCTCAGCCAGCCATGCTGGCTGAGGAATTCTGAGAATTGAAGTCCACATTCTTAAAGTTGGAGACCCCTGGCTTAGAGAACAGAAGCCGTAGAAATTTCAGAACCATTTCAGAAGCCCTGGGAATTTGTCCCCTTCAGAAAAACCTGGGCAGGGCAGAGGTATTGGACTTCAACTCCCAGAATGCTTGAGGCTTGAATTGATGACTTCCATCTGGAAGAACGTATGAGACTCATCGCCTAGAATTTTCTAGCCACTGGCTATGAATTATTCTTGCAAAGCTGCGTTTGACCAAAGCAGCAGTATGAGGCTGCATGTTTCTATAGCTAGTCCTCAACTTATGACCACAACTGAGTCCAAAATTTCTGTTGCTAAGGGAAACATTTGTTAAGTGAATTCTGCCCCATTTTACAACCCTCCTTGACATAGCTGTTAAGTGAATCACTGTAGTTGTTAAGTTAGTAACACAGTTGTTAAGTGCATTTGGCTTCCCCATTGAGTTTGCTTGTCAAAAGGTTGCAAAAGGAGATCATATGAAGCCAGGACACTGCGCCCGTCATAAAGAGGAACCAGCTGCCAAGCATCCAAATTTTGATCAGGTGGCCATGGGGATGCTCCAACAGTTGTAAGTGTGAAAAATGGTTATAAGCCACTTTTTCCAGTCTCAGTTGAACAGTCACTGAACGAACTCTTGTAAGTCCAGAACTACGTGTGTTAATTTATGTTAATTATGCTTTCACAACTGAAAGCCATTAGGAATAATGTCAAGACACAATGAACATAACTGAGGATGACATTTCCAGGTTTGCAGGGCTGGAGACAAAAGAATTAAAAATACGTTTATTGGGGGTGGGGAAATGCTTCTTTAATGATTGTTGGGGGGCTGATTTGAATCTTGGAGGGCATGTAAGGGTGCATATTCCCAGTGCTGTTTTTGACAATATATTTTTACATCACTCTGCAATCTCCAGAGCCACCCACACTTCCCAATCTGCAGCTGTCCTATGTGGCAAGCTCCCTTCCTTAATGTTTCCCTTGGTCGGTAATAAAACATAATGAAAATTTAATGGAATTTATGAAAACTTATGAATTCCGGCAGCAATCTTCTTTTGGTTCAGATCTGCTCTCGTTACTGTTATCTCTGATTATTCCCTCATTTGAGCAGATACCTCAAAGCACCATCGCCAACAAATACACAATCTTCTACCATCTACTTTAACCTCCTTCATGTTCCCATGTTCTTCTCTTTGGGGCCCATAGAAAGAGGGGTGCAGTGCTCTGATCGTGTTTACAGCTAGTTCTCAAATTACAACAGTTCATTTAGTGACATTTCAAAGTTACAAGAGCAATAACCAGAGCACTTAGGCTTATATACCACTTCATAGTGCTTTACAGCCCTCTCTAAGTGGTTTACAGAGTCAGCATAATGCCCCAACAATCTTAGCAACAGAAAAATTGGGTTCAACTGTGGTCATAAGTTGAGGACTACTTATATGAAGCTGAAACTGACGCATTCTGATCAGCTGCACCACTTTGCATCATAGCAGAGAGTAGAAAAAGAAGAGGGAATTGCAGAAATTAGGATCTTCTAGGACAGGGGTTCTCAACCTTGGCAACTTTAAGACTTGTGGCTGAGGAATTCTGGGAGTTGAAGTCCACAAGTCTTAAAGTTGCCAAGGTTGAGAACCCCTGTTCTAAGAAAGAGTTTGCTCCCAAGAATTCAGAAAAGTTCTGAAAGGAAACACAGCACAGGATACGGTTCCTTCAGTGACATTAAGTTACAGATAATTCTCGACTTACAGTCATTCCATTTACCGGTAGTAACCATTTCCACTGCACTGAAAAAAGGCACTTATGACCAGTTTTCACACTGACGACCATGATCACGTGATCCAAATTAAAGGGCTTGGCAACTGATATGCATTTATGACAGTTGCAGTGTCCTGGGCTCATGTGATCACTATCTGGTCATTATCTCCCCAGCCGGCTTGTGACAAGCAAAGTCAATGGGGGAAGGCAGATTCGCTTAATGGCCCCATGATTCACTTAACAACTGCAGTGATTTGCTTAATAAGTGTGGCAAAAAAAGGTCGTAAAATGGGGCAAAACCCACTTAACTGCCTTGCTTGGCAATGGGAATTTGGGGCTCAGTTGTGGTTGTAATTCAAGGACCATCTGTATTTAAAGGGTCATTTTAAAAAAATCCATCATTTTGAATATGGAGAACTTTGCAAAAGTCTATTAGTGGCAGCAGCAACCTGGGTCAAGGTGAACCTTAGTTGAGGTTTTACCTGTGCCATATAAGTTATAAGAAGGCTAAGTTGATTAATGGTTAATACAAGAGAGGAGGAGGAAGTGAAGGAGGACATCAGAAAAATGTGTTCCACCCAAACCTCATCCAAGCAGACGTATTTCATTTAACCCTGCAAGAAATTGCTTCTTGGATATGCAATGTCATTGCATAAATCACCTTCTGTGTCTGTGATAAATAGAGATAGGAATAAGTAAATAGAAAAATGTGCATGACAAAGGCGAGTAAACCTCTCAAAGATTCTTGTAAAAGAAGGGGGGGGGTTTTGCAGACAGCATTACCATCAGCCAGCCAGCCAGCCAAGGATCTGATTTGCAAGGTTCAAATGTAAGTCCACCTACCGCCCAGGTTTTATCCCAACGTCAGAAGCACCATCCTTTAATTTGCAAGTTCTACCCACATGTCATTGTGACAAACTGCTAAATGACAGAATAACAGAATTACAGAGTTGGAAGGGATCCTGGAGGTTATCTAGTCCAACCCCCTGCTCAGGTAGGAAACCCTATACAATTTCAGAAAAAATGGTTGTCCAATCTCGTCTTAAAAACCTCCAGTGTTGGAGCACCCACAACTTCTGGAGGCAAGCGGTTCCACAGATAAATTTTCACTGTCAGGAAGTTTCTCCTTAATTCTAGGTTGCTTCTCTCCTTGATTAGTTTCCATTCATTGCTCCTTGTCCTGCCTTCAGGTGCTGGACTCCCTTTTCTTTGTAGCAGCCCCTGAGATATTCAAACACTGCTATCATGTCCCCCCTCGTCCTTTTCTTCATTAAACTAGACCAGGGATAGGCAACCTTGGCTCTTTTATGACTCGTGGACTTCAACTCCCAGAATTCCTAAGCCAGCTCCCCCTTTCCTCTCAGCATGGCTGGCTCAGGAATTCTGGGAGTTGAAGTCCACGAGTCATAAAAGAGCCAAGATTGCCTACCCCTGAACTAGACATACCCAATTCCAGCAGCAGTTCCTTATATGTTTTAGCTTCCAGTCCCCTAATCATCTTTGTTGCTCTTCTCTGTTCTCTTTCTAGAGTCTCAACATCTTTTTTACATTGTGGCAACCAAAACAGAGAATAAGAATGTAAGAGAACATCTCCATGGGAGTTCAACCAAGATTATTCAGTCTACCCTGACTTCCCAGATAACTCTAACATCTGAGTAGGCAATTATGTTCCTGCTTTATCTTCAACATAGAGAAAATTCATTATATCATTGAGACTAATTGATGGCTTTATTACAGTAAGTCAAAATAACTAATTACAGTGTGAACCCAAACTATTTGCTGGTGTTCAGGTTGATTTGGTCAACCCTTTCCCTCTGTTTCACCCGGATTAACAGCTACCCTATTTCCTATGGGCCATACCACTGATTCTTAACCTTAGCAACATTAAGATATGTGGACTTCAACTCCTAGAATCCCCCAGCCAGCATGGCTGGCTGGGGGATTCTGAGAGTTGAAGTCCACACATCTTAAAGTTGCCGAAGTTGAAAAAGACTGGGTTATACAGATGGTTATTCAACTGTCAACTCTGCAACAAATCTGAATGAAGCCATTTGGCTCATTTTCGTTTGCCACCAGAATGGGAGGGAGGGATGGAATTTTTCTGCTAGCTTAAACAATTCTCTATCCCAATGGTTCTCAACCTTTCTCAGGTTGAGACCCCACTTGCCCCACCCATGCGCGCTGTGACCTTGACCCGGGTGCGCGCGCGTGTGTGCGCGCGTGCGCACCCCAAAAAAATTTTTTTTAAATTTTAAAAAATTTAAAAAAAAAACAAAATGGCGGCCGCGACGGGCGGATCCACGCATGCGCAGATCGGCCCATCGCGCGTGCCGCGCATGCACGGATCCGCCCATCGCGGCCGCCATTTTGGGTTTTTTTTGTTTTTTTTAAATTTTTTAAAAAAATTTTTATTTTTTTTTATTTTTTTGGTGCGCGCGCACCGCCCACGCACAGATCCTCCCGTCGCACCGAAAAAAAAATTTTTTTTAAATTTTAAAAAATAAAAAAAGAATAAAATAAAAAGAAATTAAAAAAATGGCGGCCGCGACGGGCGGATCTGCGCATGCGTGGATCGGCCTGTCACACGCGCCGCACATGCGTGGATCCGCCCGTCGCGGCTGCCATTTTGTTTTTTTGTTTTTTTTAAAAAAATTTTTTGTTTTTTTTATTATTATTTTTTCGGCGCAACGGGCGGATCTGCGCACGCGCAGCGTGCACACCCAAAAAAATAAAATAAATTAAAAAAAATTTTAAAAATAAAAAAAATAAAAATAAAAAAACAAAATGGCGGCCCGCGGTGTCCGGCAACCCCCGCGAAATGGTCGTGCGACCCCAAATGGGGTCGCGACCCCAAGGTTGAGAACCGCTGCTCTATCCCGTGGGAACCAAGGTTGCTTCTGTTTGTTAGACTGGAGGACTGTTAGAAAGCCCACCAAACTATTCTATTGGGAAACGTAGTTGATTGCATAGTAATGGGGTGGGAAGTTTAACTTTGTATGCTGTAACTTTTTGGAGGGAACTTTAGTCTTGGTTTCACTTTTGACAGTGCTGATACTTTGTAACCAATAAACATGTTCTTAAAGGAAACCTCAAGCCTCGGAGTTCTGTTTTAGCTGGTCTCTTCTATCAGAATCATGACATTAAACCAAGACTAAAGTTCCCTCCAAAAAGTTACAGTATACTATGGGAAGTCAGCCCTACCCAGAGAAAAAATATTTGGGGGAATATTAAAAAGGCAGAATATTATATTTCCCCAAAGGAATAATGGAGAAGATCTTAAAAGGCAGAAACCACCATCCCCCCCCCAAGTTTCTCTGCCCCAAGGGTCTGTAGAAATGCAGATGTGATAATCCTTTCAGAAAGACTGGAGCCAGGAAGCTTGGAGCCAATGGAAAGACAAAGATCCCTAGAAAGACAAAGATCCCTAGAATCAACAACCACTCACCCCAAAAATCCAACACAGGACATAGCCATGAGCCACAGCCGCAGGGAAGCAGATTATGACCTTTAGGACATAATAGGATTAACCCACCACCATCAGAATGCCAGAAAGGCATACCGAACCTCAGGTCAAAGTTCATGCCACAGGAACAACTCCAAATACAAAAGCTCAAGAAGGTATAAAAACCCACTACTCCCAACAACATCGGGTCAGCTTTCCCATAGCTACATTTCTGTTTGGCTCTGGTTTTCAATAAACAACAACCTTCTTTCTAAAGCAGTCTCAATTTTGTTTATTCCCGGCTTGGGCTGGACCCTGATGAAGATTTTTCTTTCACAAATACAAAATATACATCTATCGGAACCATGACATCAGCCTTTACTTGAAGATCCGTACTATGGGAAAAGTTTCATGATAAACGTTTCCTGTCTTTAGCTTCAAGAAATTTATCCAAGTATCCCACCAACTGAAAATCAAATTATTTACAATCAGAGATCAGCAGTCATCAAAATCTACGTCCTGTAAAATCACAGAATGGAAGGGTTGGGGAAAACAAATCTTGGGAGTCATCTAATCCAACTCTTGTCATTATTCCATTTACCAGACAGTTCTTATCATCAGAAACATTTTCTGCTTTTCATTTGAAATCTACCTCCTTGTACTTTAAACTCTTTGTTTATTGTCCTGCCTTTTATATATATATATAAAGTTGGAAGGGACCTTGGAGGTCATCTAGTCCAACCCCCTGCCAGGCAGGAAACCCTATACCATTTTGGACAAATGGCTGTCCAGTTTCATCTTAAAAACTTCCAGTGTTGGAGCATTCACTGCTTCTGGAGGCAGGTTGTTCCACTGGCTAATTGTTCTGACTGTCAGGAAGTTTCTCCTTAGTTCTAGGTTGCTTCTCTCTTTGGTTAGTTTCCAACCGTTGCTTCAGGCGCTTTGGAAAATAGCTTGACTCCCTCTTCTTTGTGGCAGCCCCTGAGATATTGGAACATTGCTATCATGTCACCCCTCATCCTTCTCTTTGTTAAACTAGACATACCCAATTCCAGCAACTGTTCCTTATATGTTTTAGCCTCCAGTCCCATAATCATCTTTGTTGCTCTTCTCTGTACTCTGTCTAGAGTCTCAACATCTTTTTTACATCATGGTTACCAAAACTGGATGCAGTATTCCAAGTGTGACCTTACCAAGGCATTGTAAAGTGGTATTAATACTTCATGTGATCTTGATTCTATCCCTCTGTTAATGCAGCCTAACACTGTGTTGGCTTTTTTGGCAGCTGCAGCACACTGCTGGCTCATATTTAAATGATTGTCCATTAGGACTCCGAGATCCCTCTCACAGTTACTACTATTGAGCAAGGTACCCCCTATACTATACCTGTACATTTGGTTTTTCTTGCCTAAATGTAGAACCTTACTTTTTTCACCATTGAATTTCATTTTGTTAGATAGCGCCCAGTGTTCAAGTCTGTCCAGATCCTCCTGTATCCTAAGCCTGTCTTCTGGAGTGTTGGCTATTCCTGCCAGCTTGATGTCGTCTGCAAATTTGATGAGTTCCCCATCTATCCTCTCGTCCAAATCATTGATGAAGATGTTGAAGAGCACTGGGCCCAGAACAGAGCCGTGGGGCACCCCACTACATACTTCCCTCCATGTAGATGTTCCATTGAGGACCACATGCTGAGTACGGCCGGTCAGCCAGCTAGGGATCCATCTGGTGGTGATGCTGTCTAACCCACATTTTTCTCTTATCAAGTAGTAGGTTGTGGTCTACTTTGTCAAATGCTTTACTGAAGTCTAAGTAAATTATATCCACAGCATTCCTCTGGTCCACTAATTTTGTCACTTGGTCAAAGAATGCAATAAGATTTGTCTGGCATGATCTGTTTTTGACAAACCCATGTTGGCTTTTAGTAAAGACTTTGTTTGCCTGTAGGTGTTCACTGATTCATTGTTTGATTATCTTTTCCAGAATCTTCCCAGGTATTGAGGTCAGGCTGATAGGTCTGTAATTTCCTGGGTACTTTTTTTCCTTTTTTGAAGATGGGAACTACATCAGCTCTTTTCCAGTTCTCTGGTAGTTCCCCAGTGCTCCAGGATCTTTGAAAAATATAGTTCAGTGTTTCTGAGATCACATCTGCCAGTTCCTTAAGAACCTTGGGGTGTAATTTATCTGGTCCTGGTGATTTGAACTCATCTAAGCTGGACAGGTGTTCACTTACCGTTTTCTTGCCTATCTTAACTTGTGTTTCTATACTGTTTTTTATGGCACTATTTTTGATGGGTTGGTCTGTTTTTCCCTTTCTGTAAAGACAGATGTGAAAAACGAGTTAAATAATTCTGCTTTCTCCCTGTTGCTTGTCACCTTCTTGCCACTTTCACCCACTAATGGACCAATCATTTGCTTCACTTTTTTTTGTTCTTTACATGTTGAAAGAAGCTTTTTTTGTTATTTTTGACTTTGGTTGCAAGACTTACCGGTACTTCATTTTGAGCCTTAGCTTTCTTCACTTTGTCTTTGAAGGCTCAGGCTATTTGCTGATATTCTGACTTAGTTATGTGTCCCTCTTTCCTATTTCTATACTTGTCCTTTTTATCTTTCAATTGATCAGAGAGTTCTTTATGCAGCCATGCTGGTTTCTTTTGAGAACTGTTATTTTTCCTCTTTGTTGGTATTGTGCTAGACTGGGCCTTTATTATCTTGCTTTTCAAAATTTCCCAAGCCTCTTGAGTTGTTTTCCCCTTGAGGATTCTCATCCATGGAATCCTTCCCAAACCCTCTCTAAGTTTATTGAAATTAGCTCTCTTGAAGTCCAAGACTCTAGTTTGACTATGTTCTATTGCTTGTGCTTCCATAACATTGAATTCCAATATTGCATGATCACTTCCTCCCAGGGTTCCTATGGCTTCAACATGTTCTATCATTTCATCTCTGTTAGTGAGAATTAGGTCCAAAATGGCTAATCCCCTAGTTCCCTTCTCTACTTTTTGGGAGACAAAGTTGTCTGCTAGGTTTGCCAGGAATCTGTTTGATCTTCCACTTGGTGCAGAGTTTGTCTCCCAGTTGATGTCAGGGTAGTTAAAGTCCCCCATTACTATTGTGATGTGCTTCCTACATACCTTAGTTAGCTGACTAGCAAAAAGTTCATCTATTTCCTGTGTTTGGTTGGGTGGTCTTTAATATACACCTATGGCAATGTCATTTTTTCTCCCTTTTATATTGACCCATATGCATTCAGGATAGTTTTCGTCATTGTTGTGCTCTATTTCTGTAGAGATGTAGTTATTTCTTATATAGAGAGCAACTCTACCTCCTCTTTTATTTGGTCTGTTTCTTTTAAATAATTTAAATCCCTCTAGCTGTGTGTTCCAGTTGTGGGTTTCATCTTCTAGATAAATTCTGAAGAATTTTGCCCCATATTCTCCATGACAGCCCTTCAGATACTTGAAGGCAGCTAACACATCTCCCTTCACTGGTCTCTTTTCCAGACGAAACATACTATGTGGGGTCCTTGGTACTCTCTGAGCTTGGTGGTTTTCTTGTAGACGTTTCATCACCAAACTAGGTAATATCATCCATGCTGGTTTAGTAATGAAACATCTGCAAGAAAACCACCAAGCTCAGAGACAGCACCAAGGATCCCACAATTCAACCCTGAACTACCAATAATCTCTTCTACCGGTAAACATACTATATAACTCAACTGTTCCTCTGAAAATCTTCATTCCTGCTACTTATCATTTTGATTGCTTTCTTCTGAATTTGTTCCAGTTTGTCCTTCTTGAAATGTGTTGCCCGGAACTGGATGCAATAAATTATCTTGATACCGTACTATTTTCAAAAAGGTCAATTAAAACTCTGCAAAGCATTCTTAGCATGGCTGGGCCACAGACAGATGTATCAAAATGTGTTATTTTCATAGGACATTTGTATGTATTCCAATCTGATCAAGCAAAATGTTATTCCAATAAATTCAATGCATCCCTAGTGACTTGTTCCATCTGTTTCCTAGTTAATTTGGCAGACCCTCTCTGTTTAGGCTTGCATGAATGGATGGGCAATGATGAAAGGTAGGATTTTAGGAGGAATGAGATAGCACAAAGGATGTTCAACTGCTGAAAAAGAAAGAGATGGCTAACAAGATCCCAGTTTTTCAATCTGAGTAGTCTCCAGAAACATGGAATACAATACCCAGAATCCTCATCAATGGCCATGGGAGTTAAGGGATTGTGGTAGTGGAAGTCTACACATAGCTATGTATAAGCTTCCATCATTATGAAGCAAGCAACTAAGTTGGGAAGGAGTACCATGCTGCTTTAAAAAAAACAGCTTAAAGACCCAAAGGTGCTTTTTCAGAAGGCAACTGGACTTTCTTTTTTGTCTTTGAAGATGTTTCACTTCTCACCCAAGATGGATGGTGGGAAATGGAACGATTTATACTCCTTGCAGACAGCTGGTCATTTGCATTCTTTTATATTCCCCACCATCCAGAAAGAGCTGAAGAAGCTTCTTGGATGAGAAGCGAAACATCTTCAAGAAAAAACAGTCCAGTTGCCTGTTGAAAAAACACCTTTGGGACTACATGGGGCTACCTTTGAAAAACGTTCGGAGACTTCAGGTAATGCAGAATGCAGCCGCGCGAGCAGTATTGGGTCTACCTAGAAATGCCCACATTTCAACATCACTCCGCAAGCTGCATTGGCTGCCAATTGATCTCTGAATGCAATTCAAAGTGTTGGTTATGACCTATAAAGCCCTACATGGCATCGGACCAGGTTACTTACGGGACCGTCTGCTGCCCCATGAAACCCAGCGACCGGTTAGGGCCCACAGAGTCGGCCTTCTCCAGGTCCCGTCAGACAGACAGTGTCGCCTGGCGGGGCCTAGGGGAAGAGCCTTCTCTGTTGCGGCCCCGGCCCTCTGGAATCAACTCCCCCCGGAGATCCATATTGCCCCCACCCGTTCCGCCTTTCGCAAATTATTGAAGACCCATCTTTGCCGGCAGGCCTGGGGCAGCTAACACCTTGCCCCAGCCAGTGTATGTATATTTGTATGTCTGTTTCTGGTTGATTGGGTTTTTTTTAATTAATGGGTTTTATAATGTATTTTAATATTGGATTTCTTTATATTAGTATTCATGCTGTGAGCCACCCTGAGTTCTTGGAATAGGGCGGCATAGAAATCTAATTAATAATAATAATAATAATAATAATAATAATAATAATAATAACCATGAACTGGATGACTGAGAATCTTCATAATATCAAGTACTTAAAGAATACCCAGGCTCAATTATAAAAATAAAAATTTAAATATATATTTTTTAAAAAAAATCTTGGGAGTGCCATCGTATTGGCATAGATGTTGGTACCATCCTGCTCTCTGGTTATTCAGAACTCTCTCTGTTCTGGAGCTCTGGATTTGGCTTTGAAATTTATCTTCAGCTCCACCCTAGCAGAGGAGGGCGGCTAAAAGATAAAGCAGACGTGATCATTCGAAGATCTGCTTCTGAAGATGGGAAGCCATTTCTCATAAGGAGCCGTGGTGGTGCAGTGGTCAGAATGCCGTATTGCAGGCTAACTCTGCCCACAGCCAGGAGTTCAATCCAGACGGGCTCCAGGTTGACTCAGCCTTCCATCCTCCTGAGGTCAGAAAATGAGGAGCCAGGTTGTTGGGAGCAACTTGCTGACATTGTAAATTGCCCAGAGAGTGCTATAAAGCAGGGGTCCACAACCCCCGGTCCATGCTGCAGGCTGCGGCATGCCAGCAACTGGTCCGCACAAACAAGCAAAGCCCCATCCACGAGATGCAGGCAGCACACAAAACCAAACACTCTCCGGTCTGCGGAAAAACCTTTCTCCACGGAACCGGTCCCTGGTGCCCCAAAGGTTGGGGACCTCTGCTATAAAGCGCTATCGAGCAGTATATAAATCTAAGTGCTATTAGCACTTAGGATGCTACCTAGTTGGGTAATGAATGTCTGCAAGAAAACCACAAAGCCCAGAGAGCACCAAAGACTCCCCAGTTCAACCTTGAACTGTTATTGTATTCTTGTTGTGAGCCGCCCTGGGTCTTCGGAGAAGGGCGGCATATAAGTGTGAATAAACTAAACTAAACTAAACTAAACTTGAGCTACACACGTTCTCCTTCATTGTTACTTCTTTTCCGGAAGTGTTAATGCCAAAGCAGGCTGTCCCGGATTAATCTAAAAAGGGGGTTTTGCTCTAATCTTCACATAAAGGCTACTACTCATCATATGGACAGAAGCTCAGGGAGAAATCTGGATCCCCATGGCCAAGATTCAACTTCTGGGGTTTCCAGATTTCAGAGAAAATTATGTAACAATTGTCAGATCGTTGGGATCAGTCAACATCTTTGCCCATTAAACTAACTCGGGGGGGGGGAGAAAACCTGCAAAGCTTTTGACTTTGTAGAATTTCAGTTGTTTTCATTCCTGACCATTGGCCAGGAACTCAAGAACCTAGGGTTTGGCAAGATAGATCCAAAGAACAGGCATTATCTTTAATTTTAAATGAGCTAACTGCACGTACAGATTTACTAGATTCAAATGTTATGTAATGCTGTGCTTCGCTGGTGAAATTAACCATTAGTTATTAAAGTACATAAAAACCCCAATCAAATAAACCGCTAAGGCTCAGAGCAATGCGTGAAGTCCACCTTTTGAGCAAAAATCTATTTTTAGCTATTTCATGGTTGGGTTTTAACCAAATGTAATTATTTGCCACCAACCATTTCTTGACAGTGTTTATAATCAATGACTCAGATCATATATTAGGCTACTGCTGGTTTATTGAACTGTGACTTATTGATCAGAACAAAACAGACTCTTGCTGAGCCAGAAATCAAACAAACCATCATGGAGGTTACCTAAAGAGGTTGTCAGGATCTTTTCCTTGGTGGTCTCTAAGCAGAGACCAGGCAGCCATTGGATGCCTGCACTGAGTAGGAGGTCAGTCTCAGTGACCTTAAGGAGCCATCTTCCAACCTAACATTTTGTGATTTTATGGCATGGCATCTTCTGCATACTAGGCTTTAAAAACAACAACAACAACAACAACAACAATAACAACAATGTTGGAAGGGACCTTGGAGATCATCTAGTCCAACCCCCTGCTCAGGCAGGAAACCCTATACCAGGGGTTCTCAACCTTGGCAACTTTAAGACTTGTGGACTTCAACTCCCAGAATTCCTCAGCCAGAGCTGGCTGAGGAATTCTGGGAGTTGAAGTCCACAAGTCTTAAAGTTGCCAAGGTTGAGAACCCCTGCCCTATACCATTTCAGACAAATGGCTGTCCAGTCTCTTCTTCAAAACTTCCAGTGTTGGAGCATTCACCGCTCTGGAGGTGAATTTCAGACCAATGGTATTTCTCTCTGATGTCTCCAGTTCAGAAGAATCAAAGCAGCAAGTGATGGAGAAACTTCCTTTATTTCAGAACATGGAAAACCTTTACTAATTCAGAGCAGTTCTAACAAACACATAGTACAGGTAGTCCTCGACTTACGATCACAATTGACCCTCAGATTTCTGTTGCTAAGCAAGACAGTTTCCAAGTGAGTTTGGCCTCATTTTACAACCTTTCTTGCCACCGTTGTTAAGTGAATCACTGCAAAGGAACACCTTTGTAAAAGTGAATCTGGCTTCTCCATTGACTTTGCTTGTCAGAAGGTCGCAAAAAGTGATCACACAACCCTGGGACACTGCAACTATCATAAATATGAGCCAGCTGTCAATTATCCAAATTTTGATCATGTGACCATGGGGATGCCGCAATGGTCAAAAATGTGAAAAATGGTCATAAGTCACTTATTTCAGCGCCATCATAACTTTGAATGGTCACAACACAAGTGGTTATAAGTTGAAGACTGCCTGCACTTTACCTGTGTTTACAAAGAATAGAATAGAATAGAATAGAATAGAATAGAATAGAATAGAATAGAATAGAATAGAATAGAATAGAATAGAATAGAATAGAATAGAAATTAGGAAGAGAAGAGAAGAGAAGAGAAGAGAAGAGAAGAGAAGAGAAGAGAAGAGAAGAGAAGAGAAGAGAAGAGAAGAGAAGAGAAGAGAAGAGAAGAGAAGAGAAGAGAAGAGAAGAGAAGAGAAGATAATCTGGAAGGGACCTTGGAGGTCTTCTAGTCCAGCCCCCTGCTCAAGCAGGCGAACCTATAGAACCTAAAATCAGTGGTGGTGCAGTGGTTAGAATGCAGTACTGCAGGTTGACTCTAGTCACTGCCAGCTGCCTGCAGTTCAATCCTGACCTCCTTCTGAGTTTGATAAAATGAGGACCCAGATTGTTGGGGGCAATAATGCTGATTCTATAAACCACTTAGTGAGGGCTGTAAAGCACTGTGAAGCGGTATATAAATCTAAGTGTGATTGTTATTGCTACCAGGGATGATGAAAACTGCAGACCAATAAAGGCAGCCCTTGACTTACAATCATTCATTTAGCTACAACATCAATTAAAAAGGTGACTTACAACCCGTCTTTGTACTTACAACCTTTTTAGCATGCTCACGAGCCGCAGGGGTTAGAATGCAGCATTGCAGGCTAACTGCCCACAGCCAGGAGTTTGATCCTGACTCGCTCAAGGTTGACTCAGCCTTCCGAGGTCGGTAAAATGAGGACCCAGATTGTTGGGGGCAATAATGCTGATGCTGCAAACCACTCAGAGAGGGCTGTAAAGCACTGTGAAGCAGCATATAAATCTAAGTGCTATTGGTATTTGTTGGAATATTCATGAGCAGGAAGAGTCATGTGGTAACTCAGTCAGCCAATGTAGAGAAAGTGCTACTGAGTCTGTGCAAAAGGTATTGAGTTAGGAGCTGGATTTTTCCAGTCTCAGGTTTGTCTTTGTATCTCTCTGTAAGAAGTCTTCATTGAGCTATGTTGCTGTAAAGAAGAATGTATGGTATTGTAAATATTTTGATATGAATATAAAAAGTTTATTTGAATCAGCTAAATGCGGTCAACTGTGAGAGCTTCTGATTTATTTTTTCACCAACAGAGAAATTAAAATTCTCTAACAGTATTGTTATGTATTATTTACAAAAGTTGCAACATTCTAAAGTCATCTGATCTCCATTGCAACCTTCCTAACCAACTTCTGACAAGCAAAGTCAATGGGGGAAGCTGGATTCACTTAATGACTGTGTGATTTACTTAACAATTGCAGTGATTGGCTTAACAACCACGGCAAAAAAAAAAGATCTTACAATTGGGCACAATTCACGTTACAACCACCTTGCTCAGCAATGGTCACAACTGGGGTCGTAAGTCAAGGACTACCTGCATCAATCAGTGCCGCAAACCTGAGGAATCACCAGAGTAGATATTATTGGACTAATCAATCAAATAAACTGTGTATAAGGAAGCTCCTTATGTACCTGAGTGAATCAGTGAACTTTGCAGGGCAAAGATGAATGAAGGCAGCTTTGTGAAATGAGTCACTTCCAAATAACAGATAACAGAACAGATAATAGAACAACAGAGTTGGAAGGGACCTTGGAGGTCTTCTAGTCCAACCCCCTGCTCAAGCAGGAAACTCTATAACGTATCGGACAAATGGTTGTCCAATCTCTTGTTAAAAACCTTGGAGCATCTACAACTTCTGGTGGTGAGTTATTCCTCTGATTATGTGTTTTCAGGTTGGTTCTCTCCTTGATCAGTTTCCATCCATTGCTTCTTGCCTTGCTTTTAGATGCTTTGGAGAATAGCTTGACCCCTTCTTCTTTGTAGCAGCCCCACGAATATTGGAGCACTGTTATCATGTCACCCCTAGTCCTTCTTTTCATTAAACTAGATATACTAAGGTTGAACCCACCCACCCATCTGCTTCTTTGTGGAAGCTCCAATATCTCAGGGGGGTCAACCTTGCTATGTCTAGTTTAATGAAGAGAAGGACTAGGGGAGACATGATAGCAGTCTTCCAGTATCTCAGGGGTTGCCACAAAGAAGAGGGAGTCAAGCTATTCTCCAAAGCACCTGAAGGCAGGACAACGGATGGAAACTAACCAAGGAGAGATACACTCTGGGTCTTGTGTCCCTTCTTCTGCAGAAGATATCTCACATCCTGCACATAAACTGTTTCAATTCCTCCCCTTGGGACAATATTATAGAGCACTGTATGCCCAAACAAGTAAACCCAGGGACAGTTTTTTCCCCTCATGCCATCCCTCTGCTGAACACCTAATTTTCACAGTGCTCTCTAATGCCTATTTGTATTTATCCATGTAGCATGGCTGTAGCATGATTGTTTATCCTTATTATGTTTCATCCCCCTTTTATTGAGATGATGGTGATGGTGATGATGGTGGTGGTGGTGGTGGTGGTGGTGGTGGTGGTGGTGGTGGTGGTGGTGATGGTGATGATGATGCTTTGCATGTACACTGAGAGCTTCTGTACTGGAGATAAATTCCTTGTGTGTCTAATCACACTTGGCCAAATAAAGTATTCAAATTCAATTCAAATGAGTCATGCACAACGAAAGTATCCTTTCAAAGGAACTACTTACCCAGAAGGCTACAGTGAACACCTTCCATTGACCGTGAGAGTAAAGGCGAGGAGACACACACATCTTTACAATTGTCCACAAGCGGGCACACATCTATTCAGACCACATCACCAGTGTGCAAACCCTTATGTCACAATCAACCTTTGAAGCCCAGGAACCAACGCTGGCCAATGTTTGCAATGAACCTGTGGCAGTTGTCAACTAAGAGGGGATTGTCCTTCCTGCAAACTGTTTGTCCATTCAGCCAACATGACCATTCGAAACATGCTGCCAAATTAAGTTTTTTTTTCACTGCTGAATCAATCCTGTTCTTAAACGGAATGTTACACTTGCCTTTTAATTGCAAACAAAACAAGGTGGTTTCTGGATAGGGGGATGGATGGATAGATGGATGGATGTACAGGTGGATAAATGGAGACAGAGAGATGAAAACAGCAAAACGGCACTTTCAAATGGCAAAAGCCCAATATTTACACAATATTTTCTTCTCCTGTCAAGCAAGTGATAGATTGCACTGAGAAGTTGGCAGATCAGGATTCATAGGCATACACCACCCTTTATGCAACCAGCAACCGGTGCCCTCTCCCTCTGACTGAAACAAATTAAGCCCCCTTTCCCGAGTTGCTTTTCCCCAGGAATCTCAGCTTGCACCCAAAACACGAGGTTCACCCCACATTCTCCAGAAAACCGATTTTGCTCTGTCCCTCCCTATTAAGACAACGGAGATTTCCATCCCCCCCTAAAAAAAAAAAAGATTCATTCCACCACATTTCCCCCATCCATTAAAAACCCAAGCATGTTGCAAAGAGTTGTTCCTTCAACCCCCGTGCCAGTTTCCCCCCCCCTTCCTCCTTCTCTGAGGAACGTGCAAAAATCCATGTGCGCAAATAACTCCAAATGTACACACACACACGTCCGTTTTAGACATCAGGGCAACGTTTCCGATCCGAATCGAAAACCCCGATTCTCCTAACACATGTTGTTGGAGCACTGCTTTCGGTTCAGACTGCAGTTCACCCAAGCTCTTTTCCTTACCTGGGATTTTTGCTCACTGGATTACAGTGTGGCAGGGATGCCACCAGCCAACATCAAGGTGAGAATTACTGACTGAACGGAGAGAGAGAAAGGAGGAAGGAGGGGGAGAGAAGGAGGGACGCAAGACCCAGAGTGTATCCAGCTGCTTCACATTCCCTCATGAAAGAGAGCGGCTGCAAGCGCATTGTTGATGTGTAGAGTAAAGGGGGGATGCGTCGGCTCTCTCGCTCCTCCGTCGCGTGGCAAGGACTTTCGCGGCCACTAGGGGGCCCTTTCCGCTGCGAAACCTCGCCCGTGCCTTTGGGCCAAGCGTTGGCATTCCTTACGGGAAGGACAAAGAAATGCCTCCAGAAGGCCTGGAGCGGCGAACGGGGCGCTAAGGAAGGGGGGCAACGGGTAAAGTTGCAGAGGGAGACCCCTCTTCGGTCCGTGGGTGAAAAGGGGAGGAGATGGGAAGCAGGAAGAAGGGTCTGATATGTTCAATTCACATAGCTGGTGGGATCTAACTCATTATTGTTCAGTCCGGCTGGCAGGGGAGGAATTAGCAGAATAGTAAGAGTTGGAAGGGTCTTCTACTCCAACCTTCTGTTCGAACAGGAGACTCTATGCCATTCTGGACAAATAGATGTCCAGTCTCTTCTTAAAAGCCTCCGGTGATGGAGCACCCAAAACTTTTGGAGGCAAGACGTTCCACTGGTTAATTGTTTTTGGTGGACAGCTCGATGGTTTTTGGTGGACAGCTCGATGAAGATGTCAACCCAATGCGCAGCAGCAGTAAAAAAAGCAAATTCCATGCTTGGCATGATTAGGAAGGGAATCGAAAATAAGTCAGCAAGTGTTGTATTGCCTCTGTACAAATCGATGGTGAGACCACACTTGGAGTACTGTGTACAGTTCTGGTCACCGCACCTCAAGAAGGATATAATGGAACTGGAAAAGGTGCAAAAAAGGGCAACAAGAATGATCAAGGAAATGGAGCGCCTCCCTTATGAAACCAGATTGCAACGCCTTGGTCTCTTCAGCCTTGAAAGACGGCGTTTAAGGGGTGACTTGATCGAAGTGTACAAAATCATGCATGGGATAGAAAAGGTGGATAGAGAAAAATTCTTTTCTCTATCACACAATACCAGGACAAGGGGGCACTCCCTAAAGCTCATAGCTAAGAAAGTGAGGACAAATAAAGGGAAATATTTCTTCACCCAGAGGGTCGTTGATTTATGGAATTCACTTCCAGAAGGGGTCGTGACAGCTGTCAGCCTTGATAGCTTCAAGGCAGGGTCAGACAGATTCATGGATGCCAAGTGTATCGGTGGTTATTAAAACGGATGTCCATGTGCCGCCTCTATGTTGGTTGAGGCAGGCAGGATTCCCTTGAGTACCATTTGTTGGGGGTCAAGGGAAAGGGAGGGTTTTGCCTTCTCTTTCTGCTCAAGATCCCCATGTACAATTGGTGGGCCACTGTGTGACACAGAATGCTGGACACGATGGGCTTTGGCCTGATTCAGCATGGCTCTTCTTATGTTCTTATGTTCCCACTGTCAGGAAATTCCTCGATAGAATAGAATAGAATCACCACAATGTAAAAAAGATGTTCAGAGTCTAGAACAGTGGTGGCGAGCCTATGGCACGCATGCCAGAGGCGGCACTCAAAGCTCTCTCGGTGGGCATGCGTGACGCCACTGCCACCACCTTGCGCAGGTTCGTTAGGCAGCCACCGGAGCGGCAGCCCCAACCAGCACAAAGGAGGCAAAGCGGCCAGCTAACAAGCTAGAGTAGATGTGGTAGAGCACGGCCAAACCCAGCAAGCCAAAGGTCACCTCTCCCCGAGCAGGGAAAGCCGGATCCCCATCGGCGCCATGCCCCCCCCAATCCCAGCTAGGATTGTGTGTCTCCCCCATCTATGTCTCCTCCTCCTGCCCACCGCCCCACCCACCAGAGACTCCCTGGATCTCCCCCAACCCTGCCCAGCCCCCACATCGAGCAACACTGAGGTGGCCATGCCCAACCCAGCCACGCCCACCCAGTCTGCGGTGACAACCGCAGCCATGCCCATGCAGTGGGCCACGCCCACCCAGTGGGCCATGCCCCCATGCCCCCCCTGAGGGAACCACAATGCTGATGCGACCCTGGCACTTTGCGATAAATAAGTGGGTTTTGGGTTGTGGTTTGGGCACTCGGTCTCTAAAAGATTTGCCATCACTGCTCTAGAAAGAGTGCAGAGAAGAGCAACGAAGATGATCAGGGAAGTGGAGACTAAAACATATAAGGAACGGTTGCTGGAATTGGGTATGTCTAGTTCAGGGGTAGGCAACCTTGGCTCTTTTATGACTCGTGGACTTCAAATAGTGCCATAAAAAAACAGAAGTTAAGATAGGCAAGAAAATGGTAAGTGAGCACCTATCTAGCCTAGATGAGTTCAAATCGCCAGAACCAGATGGATTACACCCCAAGGTTCTCAAGAAACTGGCAGATGTGATCTCGGAACCACTGAACTATATTTTTCAAAGATCCTGGAGCACAGGGGAACTACCAGAGGACTGGAAAATAGCTGATGTAGTTCCCATCCTCAAAAAAGGGAAAAATAAAGGAACGGTTGCTGGAACTGGGTATGTCTAGTTTAACAAAGAGAAGGACGAGGGGGGACATGATAGCAGTGTTCCAATATCTCAGGGGCTGCCCCAAAGAAGAGAGAGTCAAGCTATTCTCCAAAGCGCCTGAAAGCAGGACAAGAAGCAACGGATGGAAACTAATCAAGGAGAGAAGCAACCTAGAACTATGGAGAAACTTCCTGAGAGTTAGAACAATTAACCAGTGGAACAACCTGCCTCCAGAAGCTGCAAATGCTCCAACAATGGAGGTTTTTCAGAAGAGACTGGACAGCCATTTGTCCGAAATGGTATAGGGTTTCCTGCCCGAGCAAGGGGTGGATTAGATGACCTCCAAGGTCCCTTTCAATATTATTATTATTATTATTATTATTATTATTATTATTATTATTATTATTATTATTATTATTATTATTATTATTATTATTATTATTATTAATCGAATGGAATGGAATGGAATAGAATAGAATAGAATTCTTTATTGGGCAAGTGTGGTTGGACACACAAGGAATTTGTTTCCATTGCATAAACTCTCAGTGTTCATACAAGTAATAGTGATAAATCATGATCATAAATAACATAAAAATACATTCATCATAAATCATAAAATACAACACTTTATCATAAATCATAAGATGCAACATTTAATGATAATCATAGTCATAGTTGCTTCTCTCTTTGATTAGTTTCCATCCACTGCTTCTTCTCCTGACTTCAGGTGTTTTGGACAATAGGTTGACTCCCTCTTCTTTGTGGCAGCCCCTCAGATACTGACGGACTGCTATCATGTCACCCCTGGTGCTCCTTTAATATAAATTGCAGTGGGGTTTACACAACATGCCAGCCTGAGCTAAAATGGGGTAGGGTAGTTTATACTCTAGCACAGGGGTGGGGTACCTTGGCTCTTTTATGACTCATGGACTTCAACTCCCAGAATTCCTGAGCCAGCTGGCTCAGGAATTCTGGGAGTTGAAGTCCACGAGTCATAAAAGAGCCAAGGTTCCCCATCCCTGTTCTAGCATGAATACATAATAACAGAGTTGGAAGGGATCTTGAAGGTTTTCTAGTCCAGCCCCTTGTCCAGGCAGGAGACCCTATACCAGTCTGTTGCTAAGCACGATGCTGGTTAAGTGAGCCATGCCTGGTTTTATGAGCTTTTTTGCCAAGGTCATTAAGTAAAGCATGATAGTTGTTAAGTGAAGCGTATGGCTGTTATGTGAATCCACCTTTCCCCCCCCCTTTTTTTCTTCTCAGAAACTGTCTGGGAAGATCTTGTGTAGTGTTCCCATGACCTCACAATGCTGCAACTATCATAAATTTATGCCAGTTGCCAAAGGCCCATGTTTTGAACATGTGACCATGAGGATGCTGCAATGGTCATAAGTGTGAGCACTGGTCACGAGTCACTTTTTTCAGCACTGTAATAACTTCAGGAAGTCTCTAAACAAATGATTCTAAGTCAAGAAACACCCAGTAAGCGTCTTCTGAGTTTCATCACTAGGAAAACAGATTGTATTTATCTAGCCCAGGGGTCGGCAACCTTGGCTCTTTTATGACTTTCTAGCATGCCCATGCGGAGTGAGGTAAACATGAAGAAAACCTTAAACTACAGCCCAAAAATGAAAGAAGAAAACAACCCAACAGACATAACAGTTTTTTCCACTTTAACCAGAAGACTGTTTATCATCCTGAAAAAGCCAATTAGCTGGGCTGAACCAGCACCAGAAGCATTCCTGCAGTTCAGCAGATCACCACATGGGGCAGTATCACACCAGCTAGCTTTTTTCCCCCATGGTGTCTACAGTTCCTGTCAACCAGACGTTTACAAAGACTGATCCTTAGAGTTGTATTGCAGGTTATATGATGATTGCTTTTTAATATGATCTTATGTTTAATGTTGATGGTTTTAATAAAATATTTTTTTACAAAAAAAAAAAAAAAACCAGGACGCTCGAAGCAGTGTTTTCCTGCAATGCCTCCACCTATGCTGACTGACTTTAAAGCCAACACAGTGCTGGGCTGCATTAACAGAGGGAGAGAATCAAGATCACGTGAAGTGTTAATACCGTACCACTTTACAATGCCTTGGTAAGGCCACACTTGGAATACTGCATCCAGTTTTAGTCACCATGATGTAAAAAAGATGCTGAGACTCTAGACAGAGTACAGAGAAGAGCAACAAAGATGATTATGGGACTGGAGGCTAAAACATATAAGGAATGGTTGCTGGAATTGGGTATGTCTAGTTTAATGAAGAGAAGGACCAGGGGTGACATGATAGCAGTGCTCCAATATCTCCGGCTGCCACAGGGAGTCAAGCTACTCTCCAAAGCACCTGAAGGCAGGACAAGAAGCAGCGGATGGAAACTCATCAAGGAGAGAAGCAACTTAGAACTAAGGAGAAACTTCCTGACAGTTAGAACAATTAAGCAGTGGAACAACCTGCCTCTAGAAGCAGTGAATGCTCCAACACTGGAAGTTTTTAAGAAGAGACTGGACAGCCATTTGTCCGAAATGGTATAGGGTCTCCTGCCTGAGCAGGGGGTTGGATTAGATGACCTCCAAGGTCTCTTCCAACTTTATTATTATTATTATTATTATTATCATTATTATTATTATTATTAAATGGTGTATCGTGAGGAGCCATCTCACCCCAATGGGATTAGCCCGTCTCAACCACTCCACAGAAGGGGCATGCTGCAGACCCCGTCGGTCAAGGAACTCCGGCTGGTGGAGTCCAGAAAAAGAGCCTTTTCTGCCATGGTACCTGCCCTTTGGAACATTGTGCCCTCTAAAGGTGAAATCCACACCCATCGTTCACTTCCATCCTTCTGGCCTTCTGAAAGGGGCTGAAGACCTGGCTCCTTTAGCCAATGAAAAGGAGCCATCGGGGAGAAAATCGAGAAGTTGGCTATGAGATGGGAAGAATCAGGGATATATCAATTTTTCAAAGGCACTATCTAAAATGTGACATTGAAAAATGGATTTTGTAGTGATTTGGTTTTCTTCCTGTTTTGTTTTAAACTTTTGCATCAAAAGGTTTTTGCATCCAATGAGGGAAGAAAAGTTGTAAATTAAGTCTCTCCTTCCCTGGTCTCTTCTGTTGCCCTTCCTTACCCTCTCTTTCTCTATCTCTCCTTTTTCTCTCCACTCTATGTCCTTTTTCTTTCCGTTTTCTTCCCTTTCCCTTACTTTCCTCCTTCCCACTTCCCCTTCTGACTCTTTCCTCTTCCTCCTTCTCTCTCTTCCTTTCTAATCCCCCTCCCCTCCCCAAAGCTCTTGGCCAGCTGCCTAAATCCCACAGTGATTCTTTTCCAGTAAGGTTCCTACCAAGTTCTCTTTAGCAAGATTTGTTGCGATGAACAAAGAATGAAGTTACAAGAATCCCCACAACTGAACTATTTCCTATATAAATCCAATATATTGCCATGAATCTTAGGGTGGAGACTTTCTGTCAGCACTGCCCTGCCACTTTGCCAGCCGCGCGTCACTAGATGCTAGTCTGCCATATGCAACAGGTGGGACGGAGCAGTGGGGTGGGATAAGGGATAGCAGAAGGGGGATTGAAACTACTTCTTGTGCCATCCCATGAGAGCCTCTGGCCGTTTCAAGATCACCCCATGGAATGTGGTACCATCCAGCTCACGCAGCCAGGGACTGTTACCACAACAGTTTGTTTGACTGCTCTTGGACAGTAAAAGATAACTAAGGGGAAAGGAGGGAAAGGGTAAAGTTAACTAGATGCTTTGAGTGTGAAACTTCAGTTCCGGCTTTGCTACACTGTAATCACTTGACTTTAGTAAAGTGTACTTTTGTTAATCACGAGTTTGAGAGTCTTTCTTTTCTAACTGGCGAAGTTGGGATGTCTGACACTTTCTGATTTGCTTCCTAATATCCTTCCTGAAAATGGGGAAGTTACAGCTGGTTATTTACTTCAGTGTTTCTCAACCTCAGTAACTGGAAGATGTGTGGACTTCAGTTCCCAGAATTCCTCCATGCTGGCTGGGGAATTCTGGTAATTGAAGTCCACACATCTTAAATTTGCTGAAGTTGAGAAACACTGTTTACATAATGGTCTCCAGAGCCTTTATCTATCTGAGGGGCATCTCTTACAACCTCTTTTTTCTCCTTTCTCCTCTCTTTTCTCTCTCTTTCCTGCCCCTTTCTTTTTCTCCCCCTTTCCCATCTCCTCTTTTCCTCCATCTTTCTCCTCCCCACTTCTTCTCCTTATCACTTTCTTCCTCTATATCCCCTCTGCCCTTCCTCTCTCCTTTCTGTCTTATTACTCCCCCTCCCTTTGAATGTTTCATATTGGGAAATATGAACCTCCAAAATACATCCACCTCAGCGTGTTCCCAATCCCGTACTTCTGCATCTGTCAAAGAAAAAACAGCCACCTCTACACTGCGGCAAAGATCTCTATTTATCCGGGGAGTTTGGAAACAGAGTGTGAGGACCTAATTGCTCTTAAAAGCTTCAGAGGTTCACCAAAGCTAGAGAGTCACCTCCATTAGCAGAAGTATTGATTTATTCTCCATCAACTTTTTCTCAGAGTGAAATTGTGGATGTTGGCTATAGTCTATCCTGAAAACTTAACGGGCAGAGTTCAGCTGGAGTAATTCACTAGGTCATCTTTGACTCCTTGCCCCACTTAGCTGGACGAAGAGTTCTGGAAAGGTGGAACACTGGAACATGCAACAATATTTTCCGATGCTTTGGGTCAATCCTTAAGGAACCCAGTGTTGCCTTAGGTCCTGTTAGCAATTCATCTGGACCAGAAGGCAAGACAAGACACAGTGGATGGGAACTAATCAAGGAGAGAAGCAACTTGGAATTAAGGAGAAACTTCTTAACAGTGAGGGCAATTAACCAGCGGAACAGCTTGCCATCGGAAGTTGTGGGTGCTCCATCACTGGAGGTTTTTAAGAAAAGACTGGGCAACTACCTATCTGAAGTGGTATAGAGTCTCCTGCTTGAGCAGGGGGTTGGACTAGAAGATCTCCAAGGTCCCTTCCAACTCTATTCTGATTGGTATTTTGATGCAGCTTGGCAATAGCAGGAAAAACCCAAATTGGAACAAATTTGGGTTGTGTTTGTTTTCCTGCTTGTTTTCCAAAATAACTAAAGGGTCTCTTCTAAGGCTATATAAATGTGATAAATTAATTAAGCTATTGTTTAAAAAAAAACCCGGTAAAACCTAGTTCACTTATTGCAACAATGGGCTATTTAAAAAGATCTTCCTTTTAATTGCTGTGGGTCGTCCTCAACTTACAGCTATAATGCAGTGCCCATTACATTTGTAAGTTGTGACAATCATAAAATGGATCATCACGTGACTGACCTGATTTTACAACCTTTTTTTTTGCACCAGTCGTTAAGCGAACACAGCAGTGATAAAATGAAGATACTACTTGTTCGTTGTTCAAATAGCATTTTCAGATTGCTTCCTCGCAGTCCCCATCCATCTTTTTCTAGTCTTTCCACTAGACCAGAGCTAGGAAAGAGCCAAGGTTGCCTAGCCCTGAACTAGACCAAGAGGGAACATTAAAAACCACCTTCTGCATTGTAGCCTTTCAAATATTGAAAGACCACAGCCATACCGTTAATTAATTCTTATCTTCTCTGAACCATGGAGTGGGACAGCTTGCCACGGCCAACTCGGCACAGCCAACTTGGCATGGGCTAATTGGCTGTGGGACAACACGCCACAGCCAACTCGCTGCAACACAATGCACAGCGATAACAATTTAATAATGGTATTTAATTATTTAAAATAAATAAAAAAATATTTTCATGTTTGCCATTCACATTTCATTCTGTTCCTCCTTTTACATCCTTTCTTTAATGATTGCATTCCACCGTTTCTTTAATATTAGTGTAACTTTTGTCCCGCAGCGAGTTGACCATGAGTTGGCCATGGTGATTGGGTCACGGTGAATTGTCATAGACGCTCCGAACCAACAACTGCTTCAACTCTACACATTGGTCTTGCCTTCCAATAAGCTCCTTCTTCCCTGGACGTCCTCCAGTTTCTCAGTGGTGTTTTTAAAACAGCGCCCTTGAATTGCTCACAGTTTATTTTGTGACTTCTAGTGACTTCTCTAGAAGAGAAGAACATTTCAAATTCCCACCACACTCCCTCCAGTTTTGCAAGTCCCACCATTTGGAGTGGACCCCATCTTAAAAAGTTGAATTGAATTTGGCTTGGCTTACCTGCTTTGGATTTTCAAGTCTGGTCTACTGGCGATTCGACACTGGGGAGGAGAATAAAGCCACTGGAACGCAGTCATGGTCTTCTCCTCAATCCGAAAGCAGCCTTGCTTCACGTACCTGAAACCATGGATTGTTACAAACTATGTTAATATTGTGCAGGCCCAAGTAGAAAAGGAAGCTTTGATTTCAGGTTCTCCAGCATGAAGGCAGCTGGAACCAGAATTGCCTACTTATTATGCCTCGTTATTTTTTAAAGATCTCTATCTGGTTTCATTTTATTGGATTAACATATGCTAGGATATCGTGTTGATGCCTCAAGTCTCTGTTCCATCAGGCCATTAAACATCTAAACCAGGGGTAAACATTCTAAACCATGCTGGCTCAGGACTTCTGGGAGTTGAAGTCCACGAGTCATAAAAGAGCCAAGGTTGCCTATCCCTGATCTAAAGCATAACTTTTAAACGATGTGGCCTGAAGCTTTCCAAAGTGCTGTTGTGTTCCATCATAAGAGTCAACCTCAGGGAAATGGTGAGTGTCCAAAGAGCTCAGATACAGCTAGTCTTCAACTTATGATCACAATTGGTACCAAAATTTCCATTGCTAAGCAAGGCAGTTGTTAAATACATTGAGCCTGATTTTATGACCTTTATTTGCAATGGTTATTAAGTGAGTCGCTGCAAATTATTAAGTGAATCATGTGGTTGTTAAATGAATCTAGTTTCTTCCACTTACTTTGCTTGATAAAAACCAGCTGGGAAGGTTGTGAATGGGAGATCACATGATCCCAGGACAGTCATAAGTACATGCCAGTTGCCAATTTTGATCACATGACCATGGGGATGCTGCAACAGTCATAAGTATGAAAGCTGCTCGTACGTCACTTTTTTCTGCGCTGTTGTAACTTCAAGTGGTCACTAAAGAATTGGTTGTAAGTTGAGGACTACCTGAACACAGACCCAGCTAACCAATTGCTGCTTATTATTTTGGGGAACATTAATTGTGAGTGTTTATTTGGTATTATTAAAAGTTCCTTGCTTCCCATTTTAAATATTTTTTAAATAGAGGTAGTCCTCAATTTATCACCAGTCACTTAGTGACTGTTCATTGTTACAACGGATTTCCCTGTGGGTATTTATAACCTGAGGAGGCTCAATGACTCAGTGGGTTAAAGACACTGAGCTTGTCAGCTGGAGAGCTGACAGCCCGGGTTCAAGACCTAAGCTACCCACAATGGGGTGAGCTCCTGTTCCTCGCCCCAGCTCCTACCCACCTAGCAGTTCGAAAGCACGCAAATGCAAGTAGATAAATAGGTACCACTTCGGTGGGAAAGTAACAGTGTTCCATGGCCTTTGATGCATAGCCCTGCTGGCCAAATGACCATGGAAATTGTCTTCAGACAACATTGGAGATGAGCACTGTGCCCTAAAGTCAGACACAGCTGATAGGGAAACCTTTACCTTTTTACTTATCACCCAGATTCAAAGTTCTGAGGGTTTCTCCCCCCCCCTTTGTCATGTGACCACTTCAGGCACTTGGCAACGAGGCCATATTTATGGCCATTGTCGGCATCACATGATCACGTGACTGGATTTTCTGACAGTTTTTCCAAAAAAACGCTGTCCAACCTACAATAACTGCTTACAGCCAACTTCCTTCGTTTTTTCGGCTTGCCACTGCTAAGCGGGGAGGGGAGATGCATTCTTCTAGTTCAGTCATAACAATAACTTTTTTGTGGGAACCAAGGTCAAATTACTCAAGCGTTTGGCAGGCTAGAACTGCCATTAGAGAGCCCGCCAAAGGTGTTAATGGGAATGTGATTTATTACATATTTAGTGGGTGGGGAGTTTAACTTTTACTTTGTAACCTTTTTTGGGGGGGGACTTCCAGTCTTGGTTTCACCTATGTTCGTGCTGAAATTATGTAACCATTTTAATTGTTCTTTGAGGAAAGCAGTTGCCTCAGAGTTCTTATTTCTACAGGTCTCATCCATCGGATCCATGACATACGCATTTTTACTTCCAGTTTTCAGCAAATCTGGCCCATAGCAAACCTTTGCTTCTCTTAACGACCACAGCACTCAGTTTATGGCCTCAGCATTTGCTTAATGGCCGATGCACAAAAGGGTTTTAAAATTGGATTGCTCACATGAGTGTCCCAATGTATAACACTCGCAAGTTATGACGATAATGGGCAGACTCCATTACAGTCACAACTCCAGAACTACCTATAAAAAAAAATCCCAAGCATGTAAGAAGCCTTAGAAGTATAACATAGTAAAAGAAAAACAGGAATTGCAGGGAGACAGTTGACTTAGTCGTGTTCAGCTTAAAGAATACAGGCACATTTAAAAATGGCAAACTAAAATGCCTTTTAAAAATTGAAGACTCTTGCTGCATTGTATAATGGCTACCAGCAAAAATAGATGAAATAAGCTGGAGAGGGGCAAAATGTAAATCTTAGTTAATTGATAGATGTCTATCTAACTTACAACTTGCAGCCAAAGAGCAGCAGAGCAACTTACAGCTGAAAGGCAGCAGCAGCAGCCGGACCGGTGAACCAGCATCCAGTAAACCAGCATCCAGTAAACCAACAGCCAGCAACCAGCAGCCTGCAACCTGCAACCAGCAGCCTGCAACCTGCAACCAGCAGCCTGCAACCTGCAACCTGCAACCGGCAGTCTGCAGCTAGCAACTGGCGACCAGCGGCCAGTGACTGGCGACTGGCGACTGGTGACCAGCAAGTCCAGGGGGGCTTGGAGCCTGCTCACCTGTTGGAGGTGTCCATCTTGTCCTTCGCTGGCTTGCCCTGCTTCTGCCATTGCTGTCTGGTTTTATGTGGCTTTTGGGGGATTTTCAAACAGGAGAGCTTTTTGGTTTCCCTGCTTTTTGCCACCAATTGTTTCTCGGCCTCTACTTTGCCGAGTTCTGGTCCCGATGCTGGCTTGTCCTTCATTTTCATTGTACTGGCTTGCCCCCTCCCCTTTCAAGGCAGGCTGCCAGAGATCTTGGAATAGGCTAGCTTCGGCTTTGACGGCGCTTTTCTCCTCCTTCTCCCGGCGACTAGAACGGAGGGAAATTTGGAGGAGACTTTTGCTGGCCTTGACCCTGGACTATTGGAAAGGACTGCAATTGTGGAAGTGGTTATCGTGGCTAGTGGGCCTGCTCTGTCGGCTGGGTGCTTCCTGCTAAATTTTTAAGACCTGTGGGTGAGGCCTTTGTTGCTGCCGCCATTATGTTGGATTTTTTCGAAGGCCTTATCTTTGGGACGTTGGGTTCCATAATTACTGTTAGTATAATTATTCCTCCTGTGGGTTCTGTTTTGGACTCTACTACAAGTTTTATCTTAGGAGGGACTAATACAGGCACAGCTATAGTTATTGCGGCAGGATTAACATCTGGCATGCCTGTTTTTATTTTTTTATTACTATGTTTTTAAATTGTTTTAATTACTATTTGTTTAAATTTTTAAATAATTCAAGTTGTTTAATACTGTTTTAACTTATTTTTGTTGGATGTTATGAATGATGTGGGGGGGGATTGACTGATTGTGGAGTGAATCGGGTTGAATGGATGGTTAGTTTATTGTTTTTAATGTGTTTAGTTTAAAGAGTGGGAGAGATAAATTAATGATATGGATGGAGTTGTGGTTGAGTGGAATGAATGTGATGAACTGGCTAGCCTGCCTGGCATGGCAGAGGCGGAGGGGAGGGGAGACGCTGGCTCTGGGATGATAGAGGGCCAAAGTATACCGGTCTTGCTGGGGAGAGGCAGATATGGTGGGAGCCATAGGGTAGGCCATTCCCGGGGAACAAGAGCTCGCTGTCTAAAAGCGATCCCTTGCTCCGACCCTGTGAGTTCAACCCGAAGTACTGGTAATGGGCGAAATCCGGACCCTGGGCTCAGGCTGCTGCTGCTCAATGCCAGGTCGATTGTAAATAAAGCTCCCCTCATCCATGATCTTCTCCTGGATGAGGAGGCCGACCTCGCATGTGTGACCGAGACCTGGCTGGGCCCGGAGGGAGGAGTTCCTCTCTCTGAGATGTGTCCAGCCGGGTTTCAGGTATGGCACCAGCCACGACCCCAGGGAAGGGGGGGAGGAGTGGCTATTATAGCCAAGAAGACTTTTAGCCTACGCAGGCTCGCTGTTTCTGAGATTGCGGGTTGTGAGTTGCTCCTTGTGAAGTTGGACCTAGGGGTTCAGGTGGGCTTGTTGCTCACGTACCTGCCTCCCAGCTGCGTGTCAACAGCCCTGCCTGCGCTACTTGAGGGGGTTGCTGGGCTGGCGGTTGAGTTCCCCAGGCTTATTGTCTTGGGGGACTTAAATCTTCCATCGCTCGGCGAATCCTCTGGGTTGGCGCAGGAGTTCATGGCCACCATGGCAACCATGAACCTGACTCAGGTAGTTCAGGGTCCGACTCACGAGAGGGGACACACTCCCGACATGGTATTCCTCTCAGAACAGTTGAGCAATGATCTGAATTTAAGGGGCTTAGATATTTTGCCTATGTCATGGTCAGACCATTTTCTGTTGCGGCTTGTTTTCAAGGCTCCAATCCTCCCCCGCAGGGAGGCGGAACCGATTAGGTGGTTCCGCCCCAGACATCTGATGGATCCAGAGAGTTTTCAGAGGACGCTTGGGGAAATACCAGATTCTCTCATTCACAGTTCGGCAGAGTCCCTGGTTACGGCCTGGAATATGGCTGCGAAGGGGGCTCTTGACCGGATTGCGCCGCTGCGACCTCTCTGTGGTAGCAGACCCAGGAGATCTCCTTGGTTTACTGAGGAACTCAGGGGGATGAAGCGCCAGAAGAGACGCCTAGAGAAGCGATGGAGGAAAAGCAAATCCGTATCTGACCGAACACTTGTAAGATCTTATATCAAGACTTATCAGGTGGCGCTCAAGGCGGCAAGATGCGCGTATCATTCCGCCTTGATTGCATCTGCGGAATCCCGCCCAGCCGCCCTGTTCAGGGTAACTCGCTCCCTCCTTAATCAGGGGGGGGGGTTGATGCACCCTTGCAGGGTAGTGCTGAGGACTTTAATAAGTTTTTCGCGGATAAAATCGCCCAGATTCGGATGGACCTTGACTCCAATTGGAATGCAGTATCGGCTGATAATGATTCAGTCGAGATGACAGGGACTCGTCTTGATCCTGTTGTGTGGGAGGAGTTTGACCCGGTGGCACCTGATGAAGTCGACAAGGCCATTGGAGCTGTGAGCTCCGCCACCTGTTTATTGGACCCGTGCCCCTCCTGGCTGGTTTCGGCCAGCAGGGAGGTGACGTGGGGCTGGGTTCAGGAGATTGTCAACGCTTCTTTGAGGGAGGGGTCCTTTCCGGCTCCCTGCAAGGAGGCAATTGTGCGCCCCCTCCTCAAGAAGCCTTCCCTGGACCCAGCTGTTTTAAACAACTACCGTCCTGTCTCCAATCTTCCCTTTATAGGGAAGGTTGTTGAGAAGGTGGTGTCACTCCAGCTCCAATGGTCCTTGGATGAGGCCGATTATCTGGGCCCTCAACAGTCAGGATTCAGGCTCGGCTACTCCACGGAAACTGCTTTGGTCGCGCTGACGGATGATCTCTGGCGGGCCCGGGATAGGGGATTATCCACTATCCTGGTGCTACTTGACCTCTCAGCGGCTTTCGATACCATTGACCATGGTATCCTTCTGCACCGACTGGAGGGGTTGGGGGTTGGAGGCACTGTTTTGCGGTGGTTCACCTCCTACCTCACTGGTCGGTCGCAGTCGGTGTTGGCAGGGGGTCAGAGGTCAACCCCTAGGTTCCTCCCTTGTGGGGTCCCTCAGGGATCGGTCCTCTCCCCTCTGCTGTTTAATATCTACATGAAACCACTGGGCGAGATCATCCGACAACACGGGGTGAGATATCATCAGTATGCTGATGATACCCAGCTTTACATCTCCACCCCGTGTCATTTCAGTGAAGCAGCGGAAGTGATGTGCCGATGTCTGGAGGCTGTTAGGGTTTGGATGGGTGCCAACAGGCTCAAACTCAACCCCGACAAGACGGAGTGGCTATGGGTTCTGCCTCCCAAGGATATTTCAATCTATCCGTCCATTAGCCTGGGGGGGGAGCTTTTGACCCCCTCGGAGAAGGTCCGCAACTTGGGCGTCCTCCTCGATCCACAGCTAAATTTGGAACATCATCTTTCGGCTGTGGCGAGGAGGACATTTGCCCAGGTTCGCCTGGTGCACCAGTTGCGGCCCTATTTGGACCGGGAGTTTCTTCTCACAGTCACTCATGCCCTTATCACCTCGAGGTTCGACTACTGCAATGCTCTCTACATGGGGCTACCTTTGAAAAATGTTCGGAGACTTCAGGTAATGCAGAATGCAGCCGCGCGAGCAGTGTTGGGCTTGCCTAGAAATGCCCACATTTCGGCATCACTCCGCAAGCTGCATTGGCTGCCAATTGGTCTCCGAACCCAATTCAAAGTGTTGGTTATGACCTATAAAGCCCTACATGGCATTGGACCAGGTTATTTACGGGACCGTCTGCTGCCCCATGAATCCCAGCGGCCGGTTAGGGCCCACAGAGTGGGCCTTCTCCAGGTCCCATCAGCCAGACAGTGTCGCCTGGCGGGGCCTAGGGGAAGGGCCTTCTCTGTTGCGGCCCCGGCCCTCTGGAACCAACTTCCCCCGGAGATCCGTGTCGCCCCCACCCTCTTCGCCTTTCGTAGATTGCTTAAAACATACTTTTGCCGGCAGGCCTGGGGCAGCTAACACCTTGCCCCTAGCCAGTGTATGTTTCTGTGTATGTTTGTGGAGTGATTGGTTTCTTTTAGCTCAAGGGTTTTTTATAGATATGTGTTTATTGTAATTTCTATCATGCTGTGAGCCGCCCTGAGTTCTTTGGAATAGGGCGGCATAGAAATTAAATAATAATAATAATAATAATAATAATAATAATAATAATAATAATAATAATAATAATAATAATAATAATAATAATAATAATAATAATAATAATAATAATAATCTGATTTCAGCAGGCCTCTGGTTTTGTAATTGTTCAGCAATTGCAACCACTAAAAATAAGGCACATTTATCTGCCCTTTGCTTGGATAAATTGTATTTCTAGAGCTTGGGGTTTTTTTTATTGGTTACTTAAAATGTTGATTTAACATGTTTCCAATGGCATGCTTCTCAAGGGAAGCATGTGCAATCCATT